>MU183951.1:89572-167383 GCA_016904865.1 Pissodes strobi
CAGCAAGGTACTAAACAAAACTGAAAAAGGCCATCAGTATCGTTGAAAAGGAGACTTATCCTATTGTTGCAGTTAATTAAAATGAGTAATCAGTTACGTTCAAGTAAGCATCTATCGTGTGGGAGAATTAATATATCATTGCAATATATACTCCGAAGATGTTTTATAAGTGAAAAAATTAAAACAGACTTCATTCAAAAAGTATTTCAAAAATAAGCCTCAAATCGATAAAATTAATAATAATTTTTTAATTGCTGTGTTCCGTTTGAAAGGTTAGTATTTTACATGGTATGCTCGCCTGCATTAGACGCAAAAAATATTTCATTTGCCTAAATTCTTACGGAATTAACATTTTAAATATGGTCCTGGTTTTTTAGGAAAGTTAAACGAGATCGAGAATATTTTTTTATTGTCAGTTTCATTAACGCTTTGATTCCCTACGCTGGCTTCAACTGTCATCTAAATTTGGAAAATTTGTCTAGACTAATATTATTGCTTATGTACTAATTCAATAATTATTCTCTCATATTACACGGTGACGGATAACCTCAAATCATGATTATTGTCCTGGGCCTAGAAACTTGAAACTTTTGAATCTTTTATTATGGTATACATTTTCATTTTGTTGTGAATTTCGTTACTGCTATATGATTAACCATAATCAAATATGACTTTAATGAAATAGATCATTTTAAATGTATACACTCCATTATTATAAATATCCCTATAGGACACAGCACGAGGACTTCAGATTTCAAAAAAAATTTAAACGCCAGTGTGTTAGCCGCACCGATTCCGCTGTCATGTTGAGATTTCCGCATACGCCAAACGTTTAATTCTGAAATGCTAAATAATTCATATATTGCCTTTCGTTCGTGTTGCTCGTTCCGGGGCTCAACCAACTAAAACTAACCGAAACTAACTCAAAACACGCAACAAAAAACACTTGAACTTATGAACTCAAGCCAGCAGTATTTCGCACGTTCACCGAAATACTAACAATATAGGCAAAACAGTTATCAGTAGATAGACTTAATACTTGTACCTTAATCTGGTCGGAAACCGGCAGTAAGATATTCGCTATAGAGACCTGTATCTAGAGGCTATGCGACGGTCTCCATAGGACTGAACCAATATATAATATTCCTTTAGGTCGTGTTCAGGTCACGGGGATAATCAAACATGACTCAATATTATGATAACGTTCCTCACTAAAAAGCTGCTAGGTGCTGAAATATGTAAAGAGTGCACAGGTCTAGTATTTAGACAGCCGCCCAGCTTGTTTCGTATAGATTATTGAATTGTATATTGAGTAAGTAAGAAACGAAAACCATTGTTTGCCAGTCTAATTATCAAAAATATGATCTGTTGAAAGATCAAGATTCACCGTTATCTGCAAATGTTCACAGCTCACAAGGGCAAATATGTATGATGAATCATTTCAAAGCCATCGATATTTGCCTCAGTAAATATATATTATTTATACACAGTCATTTGTGTCACGTGGTTAATGGGCTCCATTGGAATACTTTCACGGGCAACCACCAAGTCATTAAATGTGTGGAGATTGAAAGTAAAAAAATAATTTATATTTTTCATGTGATTTTGTATGGGATAATCAAATTATCGTTTGTCACATGGCTAATACAGTTCATCCGTTTAAATTATCTCTTAAATTGACAACCAAATCGTTAAAGGGGTCCAAATCGGTACAGGGGGTTTGAGGGTGGAAAATGAAAAAATATATATAAACTGCCGTTCATAACTTTCGAACATTCAAAATTCGTGGTCCGATTTTAACAATCAATATCTTAACTAATAATTGATGGAATTAAATGCGGTTTTCGAAATAATAAAGTCCAATGCTTTACAAATCAGCTGACTTGTACTAAATACCTAAAATGATCCATATGCAAATTATACAGGGTTATTCGCAATTGACTCACAAAATTCAAAATATTCACATCTCTCCCAAATATGCAGAAGTAATTTTTTTATCGGTTTGATGATAGCACAGTAGTCATTGGCTCCATACCTCGGGACGTTTTCGAGATTTTTCATTTATCGATAGCTTTTAAAAAATTGCTTAAATATCTTGAAAATCGGTATATTGGAAAGTTTGCCTTAATTTGAAGCTTCTTTTGTTTTTTTTTTAATATTCAAATAACATCAGGGCCATCTCATATTAAAGTAAAAATATTTTTTTTTCTCAAAATTAGGCTATTATAATGTACAGGGTGTCCCAAATTCGAGCCTCTTCATTGGGATCTCGGAAACTAGAAGAGATACGAGGACGGTTAAATGGAGGCAAAGTTGCGCAGTTTGATACTGATCAAAATGCTACATTACAAGTTTAAAAATTCCGAATACTTCCGAAGATTTTGGAAAAGAACCGAATATTCGCGATTTAAATTTTATTTTTTTATGACTCTATTTGAATAGATATAACAAAATAAATTTCACATTTTCATTGCTACTTTTTCTGTTCTTCAAGATGGTGTTATCAGATTTTCAAGCCGACGTTTCGTCTTTGAGCTGCCATCATCAACTTTGTTTTTTTAAATACGGCCCTGGGTTTTTTATTACGCCTAATTTTGAGAAAAAAAATTATTTACTTTAATATGAGATGGCCCTGATGTTATTTAAATATTAAAAAAAACAAAAGAAGCTTCAAATTAAGGCAAACTTTCCAATATACCGATTTTCAAGATATTTAAGCAATTTTTTAAACGCTATCGATAAATGAAAAATCTCGAAAACGTCCCGAAGTATGGAGCCAATGACTACTGTCCTATCATCAAACCGATAAAAAAAAATTACTTCTGCATATTTGGGAGAGATGTGAATATTTTGAATTTTGTGAGGCAATTGCGAATAACCCTGTATAATTTGAATATGTATCTTTTTAGGTATTTAGTACAAGTCAACTGATTTGTAAAGCATTGGGCTTTATTATTTCGAAAACCGCATTTAATTACATCAATTATTAGTTAAGATATTGATTATTAAAATTGGACCACGAATTTTGAATGTTCGAAAGTTATGAACGGCAGTTTAATTAAAGAAGAATCACGCCGACAAGAGTGAAAACTTCAACAGAGCGATAAAATATAATTAAAACAAAATAAGGCGTCAGGCCTAGAAATCGATATCTCTGGCATACTGGGCGAGCATATGACTTCATCTCACTTGAACGCTTTTGTCAAATAGAGTATAAGTATACGGACCGGTATAATACATTTTTTATAGTTGATTATTATGTTTATAATTTACCAGATAGGCATCTGAATATTCGGCCGAATATATTACAGATTGACAAGATGTAGAGGGTGATTCAAATAAGACTTTAAATGCTTTGTCACCGACTGTTTTTCTCTTTTGTTTCGCTCAAGTACACTCGAGCCGACTTTTCCGAATGAGCAAAGCAATGCGTGACGACCAGAAAAAATTTAGTAAATATGGCTAAAGAAGTTTTCACCACAGTTCCTGATCATTGGGTGGATGAAAATTTTTGGCTCTGAATATTTCGCATCTCCATATTCTACAGCAACATGATGACAAGTAAACTTTTGCTTTTTTAACTGTAGTAAAATTAAAGGAAAGAAGTTATGTCTTTACAATTGAGAAGTTTAGTAAACCGGGTTCTGGTTTATTTTGTGACAGTAGTTGCACTTGTTTATAACAAGTATTTTATTGAGATGAGGAACACTAGACGTATTACCATCAAGTGACATTAATGAACCAAGTAGCAGGTAAAGGTATCCCACGAGCAATGGAAACCTTATTATATTTCCTAATGGCTTTTAAGTATTCATTGGCGATTGCAGCATAGATACAGAGTATTAACATCGCTGTAACATTACATAGAATGCAAATCCAGCACTCCTCATCCTGTGCTGTGCTAAGTTGCCGTGTCCCATACTTATCAGAGGTTTAAGTTGGTATCTGTTAAACTCCGGTATCCTATTTCATGTCTGATGCTCCGGTGTATGGTGTAAAATTCTTCGCTTGATTCAGTTCTGGAGGGCCAGCAAAAGATGGAGAGATTTCTCCTCTGTCCATAAAAATTACATTACACGCTTGACAACTCCAGCCGATATGCCAAGTAAAATTCAGGTCTCGTGAACTTTGCAACTGCTCTTCTCGTAGCAAATAAGTTAGCAGATTCGTTTTCATTCAGATGTTAATTTATATTTAATCTGGGGAGTGCAATGCCATACTCTTCTGAAGTTTCATTTGTTGCAGCAACGAAACTAGTGCATTATTTTTTTAGGTTATATTAAAGTAATTTTGGGCTCCCTGAGGAAATTTTAAATGACTGTCGTGTAAGTTTTTCAGGTCTCATATTGATTTCAAAGACATACTTTTGATTCTGCTTGAAATATGGTATCGAAACGGTAATCAAATCGAGTAATAGTGTCCTTATTATAAAGAAGGGCAATATTTCGCTGAAATTGTGCAAAACAATACTAATTTTTATTTTCAACAGAATATTTATCTATGAATATTTTAACTTTAATGGCGTGCTTCACTATGGCTTGTTTTCAATTATGTACTCTTCATAGAAAACAAACCCTCTAAAAGTGTCATTAAAATATCATAACAATGTCGCAACCTAAAATTTTCATTTTAATATCCGCGTTTACGTAAGCCTATTGAAAAAGTATAATAGAGCGTGCACTTCCAATTATGTAAATTGAATTTTTAGCCAAAGGCATCGAGCCTTTATATCCCAAAAAGTATAATGGCAAAAGTGAAACTCCATAATGGGTGTTTATCGACCCAATCGGCTACACATACCGGAATATGCAAATGATCACTGTTCAGCGATTTTTCATGGCACGTATTGGTAGACGATATTTAATCGCATATACATGCATGCAGAAAATTAATTGCTCGTAAAACATTAACTTAATCAGAATAAAAATTAGCGTTTTTTTAAAACCGTAATATGAAATTTAATAAAGGAAATAAAACTAACCAGTGAGATTTTATGTGATGAAACACCAGTTAGTTTAATTAATTACTTTAATTAAAGTGAAGCTTCCACTTTTTCAATAGTTATTGTATTATTTCTTAATTTCAAGCGCTTTTTGCTTATGTCATTTAGGTAATAATCATATAAGAGCAATTGCGTTTATATCTAAGGTATCTGATTATTAGTCTCTCGAGTATCATATAATATTATGGAGAAAGGATCGATTGGTACTTAGTACTTAAACATTTTGTATGCTTAAGTTTAGTTGTAAAAACATTTATTTTGCTTCTGGTAAGGGCAATGGCTTAGCAAAGAGAGAATTTTACAACTAAAACACAAGAAAACATAAAGTACAGTTTCGCTGATGGAGCTTCTCGGTTCTTGGTAATCTTCTGCTGAGTTAGTAGTGCTTAGTTTGTAGTCCTCATGGGAACGTGGCTGCTTAACTCCCCCCATCTTAAGAATCGAAAATAAGTGGCTCCCGATCGATTGCTTTTCGGTTTACTTGCTACGGGCCAATTTCCAAATTGATTGAAGTCTCCTCCATTGGGTTGGTTGTTATTATTAATATTATAATAACAAGATAACCGAGGATGGTGAAGAATAACGATTCTTGTGGCGTTTGATTAACTTGTTCGATTGGCGATAATTATTGATTTGCTATGTCATTGAGGCCATAAATTCCATCAAAATTGATTTTGGTAGTATTTGGTGTTACTAAAATTTGTATGGCGTTCAATGTGGACAGTGGGATGTTGGGCAAAAAAACGGATTGCCTATTTGGATCCTGACGTCACTGAAGAATCTTTTATAATTAATTTGAACCTCACAAGCTTCTGGAATTTTGATAAGGGCAGATTGCTTGATTTTGAAGTAGTCATTTCTATTGCATTCCACAAAAGTTTTTCGTGTTTTGTTGGTAATAGAATGGTCAACTCTTTGGAGATTTGTTCAACGACTGGTTTCTCGAATTGGACCTTTGAAATTTTACAATTTTTCATTGCTGAACTGTCTAACAAGCTTTGGACACATCTGTCTTGTAGATGGATCTAGGTTACAAATTACTTTTGGGTCTAAAAAACTAATTTGAGCCCCCAAAAAATGATATTATGATACTATATGCACACATTTTGGGATGTCGCACTGTTAATTAATCTGGGCTAGATATTTAAACATAGATTTAATCCAGAGTTCGAAAGTTTTTATTGTATGACGTATTTACTTTAGCGAACATAATTGCATCTTCTAAGTTGTCCAAAAACATTATTAGATTTTGGCAATCTAAATAATTTGGAGTAAAATGCCTTGAACACCAAGGTAATCTTGTAAGCTACTTAATGTGTTGTACTGGCATTTATAACGTTTCTAAGCCAAGTTGAAGTTTTCTTAATTTTTGTTAAGTGTAGTTATTGTCTTATTATCTATCGATCAAGCATTGTGAGACTTGTAAGAGTGAAATCTGCAAATTAAGTTCTTCGGCAATATTCTTTTGATTACCTTGTCAGTTATTGGTTTTTTTTTTAATGTATATTTTGCAGTCGTCAGCATCTAATGTACCAAATAACTTTTTATTTATTTTACCTACCATATTTATTATTCTACTTCTTTACGATTATGTGGGTGCAAATCCTCAAGTTTATCAGAAGTTATTTGTACCAAATATTCGGTCCTTAAAAGTAGAGTTTGTGATAACCGGTGATTTGACACATGATTTGAAGACTTTAAAGCATTTTTATGATTTTTAATAATAAGATAATATTTTTCTATATTTTCTAATAGCTTAATTAGGTGACTTATACATCATGTAAGAACATATCTCTTTCATAAACTAATTTGGCAATACCTGATTGTATAGGAAGAATTGGATTTTCCAAATTAGTTATCTGTATATCGGCTTGCACTGCAATTTTACTTTGAAGCCCCAGGAATAGCGATATCCGCAATATTGGCGACATTACTGAGATTCTGAAACGATTTTTTTTATTAGTTTTAGATTTTCGGGCAGGACTTTCATGATAAAAACCTTTATTGGTTTGTACTTTTTTAAATTTGGGTAAGCCTTTTCCGCGTGTTTTAGGTTTAATACATGCTATATTTTGGCAATGAAAGTCAGATCTGGCGCTATTTCGTTTAGGAATTATATCTAGTTTAATGTTTTCGTTAATTTGCTTTACCTTTTCATAAAAGGAGATTCTTTATGGGCTTGTATATAATTCGAAATAATAGCATTGCGATTTAAGTCAAATGGATTTACCGATTTTACATGACCTGCAATTATTTCAAATGGTATAAATTTATTTACGCTGTGAATAGAATTACTGTTGCCTATAACTGTTCGTTTTATTAATTGTTCAGGTGTTAATTGCTTATTTGTTCCTTTTAGGCAGCGAATCCTTCTATTATTAGGAGATACTCTAGTTTCAAATTTATTGGCTAAATGGGCTCCCTTTGCAGATGGGAGATATCCATTATGAATATTTCTGTTCTTCTTTTGGGGATCCCCGTACAGAATTTGGCTACCAGAATTATACTGGGATAGAGGGAATTATGTGGCAAATATATAATGACCAATCTGACATATAATATGTCCACTACATAATTCTCAACACTGGGTCCTAAAAGATATTTCACAAATCTTAAATTAGTATTTCCGTATAAGAATCTTTCGATAGGTGAATTCGAGCTGCTACTTTTTACTGTCGCAAAATGTAACTTGATGTTGTAGAGTTGACAAAAACTTTCAGGTCTTTGTTCCTAAATTCAGTTCCCTGGTCTGAGGACTTCCTGAGGGGTAACCTGTGGTGCGTAAAAAAATTATATAAAGTTTCAACTACTTTTGAATCCGTGATACTCTTGAAAGGATATACTAGTCCGTATCCAGCAACATTATCAACAATTGTGACAAAAGCTTCTAAATGAATCCATGTATGCGTTCGAATGGTTTTGATTTTATCAGATGTCACAACAGGTGGATCTCTGACATATTTGATCTTTTGCCAAATTTGGCAGTTATTGATATAATTTTCCATATCTTCATGCATTTTTGGCCAATAAAATATGCTGCTGAGTGCAATTTTCATCTAATTGAATTCCTCTGTGACAAGTTTCAGTTGTATGATATCCTTATAAGTTGTCTCTTTGACCGTTTAGTGTTTGTAGATCTAATTTTTTTACACAGCGTAAGAACTTCTTAAACAATTCCTGCAGCCAAAGCATAAAAATATGTGGCAATGTCATGTTTTTAAAGAAAAGTGCGAATATTTGTTTCGGGTTTACGTATTCTTTGACAATTTTAATTATGTGTGGTAGTTGGTCTTGATAAAGTTACACATACATTTCGGTTACTATCGAATATTTTTTCACCTCTGATTTGCATGTCATTTGCATCTATATCTCCATGCATTGGTGATAATAATTTAGTTTTTGTAAATATTAATCAGTCTTTCTAAAATAGGTATCTAAAGCATTGAGTCCTGGGCTGACGAATGCATTGACTCTAAATCGGTTTCAATATCTTGGTTGGTAGTCTCATTTGGATATCTGAAATTATATATACTATAGGTGATTTGTATGGACTTGAATTAGTTAGTAAAACTTTATCGATATTGTCCAAATTTGGCAATTTATTTTGGTCAACCAGAAATTCTTCTATAATTTCTTCTGAGTCTTTTAAATTGTTGTCTGTTTCGATTGCGCTCATAAATAGCGTCGACTGCCTGTTTAATCTAGCTTCTTTTACATTTGATTTCATAATTAAAATCTTCGGATTTTAGTCTCCAGTGTACTAATCTGGAATTTGGCTCTTCTAATGAGCTCAACCATTGTAATGGTTTATGATCTGTAAATATTGTGAACCTTTTTCTAAAAAGAAGGGGTCGAAGTGTTTACAACTCCATAGTATGGGAAGAATCTCTTTTCTATAGTCGATTACTTTATTTTGGCTGGGTTCAACGTTCTTGACTCGTAGCAGATTGGATGACTATGAACATATTTCTTAAATCGCCTAATTCGATGCATCATCGGTAGTTAATTCAAATGGCTTTGAAAATTCAGGATGCGCTGAAACGGGTTGGTATGTTACGATATTTTTCGATAAAGGAAAATAGTATGAATTATTTTGTATGTTTTATCTTCCCTCTTTCGTAAGACATTGCGACATGGGTTTCGTTATTTTAGCGAAATTTTAAATTCACTTTCGGTACTATCCTGACAAGCCTAAAAATTATTTAATTCCGCCTTGTGTTTTTGGAATTGGATAATTCTGTTTTGCGGTTGTTTTCTTCATATTTGCTTTTGTTCCTTCTGGTGTCACAACGTGTACTAAAAATTCAAATTCTCTTCTTAAAATCTCGTATTTATCGATCTGTACTTTTAAGTCGGCTACATGCAATTTTTTGATAACGAATTTAAGGTTTTATATGTACCTTTAATTCAGTACTAACGACAATTACGGCATTCATAAATACCACAAATTTTATTTTGTATATCTTTAAATAGTTCGTCCATTATACGTTGGAAGGTAGATGGATCTTCTTCAGCCCAAATGGTATCCTTAGAAAGTCATAATGTCCATTTTCCACACTGAATGCTGTCCTTTTTATGGTTTTTTCTCCATTTCGATCTGGTGGAAACCACTTGCCAGGTCCAATGTGGTAAAATGTTGGGCAGAGATTTTTCTATAATTTACTACCATTTTCCATTATTTTATCAATGAGTCCATTTTCTTAGGAACAATCCTGCTGAGATTTCCTAAAATCATTGCTTTTGCTTAAAATTATAGTCGTCAATAGATTGATATTCTCCTGCGGAGACTTCGTAACATTATTGATGAGATGATAGAACATGAAAAGCTAAGATATTACAGTGCAAACCATTTCGGTCTAAGTTTAGCCGTTAGATTCTACAGCATCTCATAGTGTGTGAAATGTAAATTTTCAAACAGCAATATACTGAAGACAGGCGGAAATCGCTATAGAGTATGTTTCAAAAAATACTCAGAATTTTAAGGGAAATTCAAAGAGTAGTAGATTTTTGAGCTACCCTGTAAATAATCTTGAAATCTGTAAAAACGGACATTATATAGGGTTATGAAAACATTTGTAGGATTCTATTCTTCTTGCCCACACTGTATACATTATTAAATAAAATAAAAAATACAAGCATACATTGTATTGACTTCTCTTTTTTGATCCGGTCAGCGATCATTTTATTTTAAAAGGTTCCTCAAGAGCCCGAGTTGCCAGCTGGCCGGTGAAATGAACCCACTCGCGACTGTAGGAGAGAAAAGCATTTATTCTTAACTTTTGCCATTTTCCTAAGTTGTATTGAGTTGCAAATCGGACAAGCGAACCAAACGATCGTTATGTTATTTGAGGACGTAAGTTTACCTAGCAACTTTTTTTGTATGTATGTGAGGTAGGTCTGAAGTTAACAAAAAATATTATGCGGCATGCCGTGTTCAAAGTTTCACAGTTGCGAAGGTATTCGGACAGAAAAAATGGAATACCGTAGAATTGGTTCTTTGAGAGTGTCATCTAGGCTTAAAGGTCACTTTGAGTCACACAACCGTAGACGTGGCTCTTGGGGCCTTTGTTTTTGAAGATAGAAAGAAAAGTTTTACTCAAAAATTGTAGGTCTTCCATATTATCTTTTGAAACTTTTAGGAAAAAAAATATCGCATCAAAAAATAAAAAAATATAGGCAACTTCAACTTTTTTAAATGGAACACCCTATATATTATGCGCAAAAATAAAAGATCGTTTTTTTTATGATATTTGGGTGCGATATTTTAGCTAAATTGTAAATAAATTGCAAAAAAGTTTAATAGCGGTATTAAAAAAGCCATGAAAATAATAACATTGTTACGTTTTGTTGCAATTTATTTATAATATAAGCTAAAATATCTCAAAAATCACCCAAATATCATCAACATATATACATTTGAAATCAGAAAAAAAAGATCTTTCGTTTTAGCGCATAATATACAGGGTGTTCCATTTAAAAAAGATGAAGTTACCTATATTTTTCCATTTTTTGAAGCGATATTTTTTTCCTGATAATTTCATTCAAAAGATAATATGGAGAAAAATCTACAATTTTTGTGTAAAACTTTTTATTTTCTTGAAAAATAAAGGCTCCAGGAGCCACGTAAATATAATCGAAGACCATGTACCGGGTGTTTCACTATAAATGGGACCCCCCCAACTCACTTTCTCAATTGACGTTTTAGAAAAAAACGTCAAATACAAAAATTAAAGGGTATGATGTGAAGATTTTTGTGGCATAGCACAGTTGTATACAGGGTGTTCCACAAATGCGGGATTAAACAAAATTTAGTTTTTTAAATAGAACACCCTATATATTATTGTATATTTGGATTTTGCGGATAATCCTAGACATATTTCATAAATAACGTCCTACACCTATCTGTTACTGTTTTTGAAATATTGACAGTTGAAAATCGACCATTTACCAAGTTTGACAGCCTGTAAAATCTAAACGGCTAAAGATAGAGCAACATGGTTTGCACATTCCTATCTTGGTTTTTCATAAGCTATCGTTCGACACTAATTTTAGATTTAACCAGAGGATAAATTTAACCGGAATTTCTTAACCTCTGATTAAATAAAAAATTAGTGTCAATCGATAGCTTATGAAAAACCAAGATAGGAAAGTGCAAACCATTTTGCTCTATCTTTAGCCGTTTAGATTTTACAGGCTGTCTAACTTGGTAAATGGTCGATTTTCAACTGTCAATATTTCAAAAACAGTAACAGATAGGTATAGGACGTTATTTACGAAATATGTCTAGAATTCTCCGCAAAATCCAAATATGCAATAATATATAGGGTGTTCCATTTAAAAAAATAAAAATTGTTTAATCCCGAATTTGTGGAACACCCTGTATACAACTGTGCTATGCCACAAAAAACTTCACATCATACCGTTTATTTATGTATTTGACGTTTTTTTCTAAAACGTCAATTGAGAAAGTTAAAGGGGGGTTCCTTTAACTTTCTCAGCACTTGCATGCAGGCGATTCTTGAAGGAAGCACCAGATTTTATGCAAAATATTGTGTTTAATACAATAATTTTCTTGGAAAAATAATCATAGCATAAGGAACCAACTCCTAGGATCCGAACTCCAATAATTTATTTATTACCTGGCTCCGATGGAAGTGAAATATCTATGGCAAAGCGTTATTGTCAAGAAATTCACGCAAATAATATTTCAAACAATATTTGGAAGATATTGATAGTTGCACAAAACTTAAACTAGAGTTGACTTTATCGTTTCTTTGATAAAGCTTGACTGCCATAAAAAATGAAGCGCTCTAATATAATTAAATTACAAAATTAAAATATTCATAAATAAAGCAAAAAAATCCACCTTTTAAAGAAACGACTGTTAATGCAAGATTTTTTTCAAATGTTTCAACTCCAAAAAACGATCACAAGGGGTGAAGTAATTACTGTCTTATTGTGAGCTAGGTGGAAAATAATAACTTTACTTCTGCAGAATATTGAATTCTCTATTCCTGTGTGTACAATTGAAATATTACGCACCATAACACAATGTATGTAAGCTGCTTACTAAGACATAATTTATGTAGCCCAGTACAATTACGGTAATTGGTAGCAATGTTTAATTAGCAGGCTGAGTATAAGGGTTGTTTTCCAACAAGCCCTTATTTTAGGTATATATTTGAAATCTTCCAAACAAGAAACAAGCGATAGTTTATTTAGGCTAAAGGGCATGAATTGTTTTGGGTAGATAATGGATCTTGCAAACATGATTGAAAGGGAGGCCTAGATCAGCAGATGTTTGTTTTATATATTCTGTATAATTATGGGCAAGATACCCATGTAATAGACAGAATAAGAAATTACCTATATTTCATGACTCTGCACAAGTAGTTAAATGGGTTCTGATATAGATATATCCATTAAATAAGTAGATATGACAGTACCGTGTCTCTATAACGGCAATGAATTTGGTTATTTAATCTTCTGCGGTTTCTTTAGGTGTACCTAACTCCCTTGTACTTTACTATTAACACGATAGAACATTTAAACTTAATACGACAAAAATCTTTCAAACTGTGCAATCGGCATTCTTTCAACAACGGAAATTTTATGTATTTCTACCTCTACACATTTTTCATAAAGGATAATTTTTCACACATTGTTTCCATTAACTTTCCAGAAAGACCCCTCCATAAATCTCTACTAAATTTGAAATTTCTAGATTCAAAATTGGGGGTGAAAGTACACTTGCAACGTAATAAAGGATCCGAGAAGTACGTGTATACAATAGTTATTTATGCAAAAAGTGTGTAAAGTGACCCTTTTTTATGAATGGGAATATTGTCGAAAATCCCATGAATAAAAAAGGGTACTTTACACATGTGTAGCATACAAAGTTTTTTCTACTACCAAAAAATATATGAAAAAACAAAAATAATATTTAATTATAATTAAACTATAATTATTGCTTGCTTATTAAGGATGGATATTGGTTGATGCTGAACATATTATGGAGAATGCAACCATTTCTGAAAGTAAAATGACTAGGTATCAATAGAAACTTATTTTGTACAATTATGCATAATTGCGGAACGAGAAGCTCAATTAGATGAAATCGTGATAAGCTTTAAAACACTAAAGCGATCCTTTAAAAATTGTGTGGTATATTAGATGTTGATGTTGATCATTGAAGTTCGAAGACGCAGAACTAGCTAAATAAATATCATGGATAAGTGCTCATTAGTTATGCTCAGTGATAATCGCTGACGCTATCACAAACAGTTTTCAGAATTATTATCCTTTTATATCCTTTACATATTGCATAGCGAAATAAAATAATTTAATTAACGAATAAGCATATTGATAAACAATATTTAAGCAACAATATAAACTCATAATGTGGACTCGCCAACGGTAGGCCAGCTGTGCAGTTTTAATCAGTCTCGTTCTTTCATTCAGTTGACCTAAGATTTTGGCGCCATCAGTGTAGTTATTAGTGAGCTATGTAGGCCGAATCAACCAAAAGCCACCTGTAAAGGTCTTACCTTAAACTCCAATGAAAGGAATATTTACAGGCAGAGCAAATAAAACACAGAAAAAAAACGAGATTTTACATTCGAAGGGGTTTTTATCTGTTTAACGCTGATATCAGTTAGGCTGCCTCACAAGATGGAGAAAACAGAACAGCTCAATGAAAATTAAAGAGCAACTATATACGTGGGAGCACAAAATGGCTACCCTTAAAAAAACAAGAAGAACTCACTTGACAAAGGCAGCAAGCACGAAAACCAAAGGTAAGGAGGAGGTACTGTCTGATACTTAAAATGGACCTGGCAGAAGATCCCCACTAGGCTATACCACAAAAACGGTTCAACCACGACACCTCGATTCCAATCGCAATGGCTGACTTCTGAAGAGTGTCCATGCTTGATTTTTATCGGTTGAGGTAATGCAAAGCAGGCTACACGCCAATTCCACCGGAAGTTCCCCTCTAAAATTTAAACTAGCCAATCATGACGAGCCTTATGCTACATGTCCAGAAAACCAATTTAGAAAAAAAATAATATGGCACTTTATAAAAGTATATGGACACAATTAGCTTCCATCAAGCAGCTTAACGATAAGGTAAGGAAAGGTTAATTGTCTCAACATGAATTGTAGCGAGCTTATTTACATCGCTGTTTCATTCCTTTTTACACTTTAAAAGCTCCACCTCGTTTCTTCTATGAATTCTAAAGAAAATCAAGGAACCAAATGGAGGTCAGAACATACTGTTTACGAATTTCATCATTAAAGCCCAGTTAATGAATATATGATCCATTAAAATAGAATCAACTACAGGTATGAATTTCATAAAAATAAAATCCATTAGGTTATTTAAGTAAAAATCACAAGCGATGTCCTTGTCAAGAGTTCTCGAAACGAAATTGGAGTTCAAGCTTCTGAAACTCACTTAATTATAAATATTTACTTCTATTTAAGCCGAGCACCTGTGTAGCCTCCTTTTCCATTTTCGAAGGACCCTAAAGTAAAAGGATATCGACAGAACAGAACAGGCCGACTATATTTTACCTGGACTTAATTTGAGAAGTATTCCTATTCTATGTGTGCCTTTTTCTTCAAATTTAATCGAATCAGGCATTTTTCTATTTGAAAATACAGTAGAACTTCGATAACTCGAAGCGGCATTTGCCGAAGAACAAATTCGACTTATCGAAGCTTCGAGTTATTGAGACGAGAGGTTTTTACTACATTTTTAGAAAAGTAGGTACATAATCTGTTTTATCAAAACAGTTTCATTATGTAAGCAGTTTTACTAAAACGTATACATACAAGATACATAAAAATATTTAAAACAATATAAATGAAACTGAATACAGAGATTGAAAAGTAAGCAAAAAACAAATTATATGCAAATATGGACATAATATATGTATGTATGTACATAATATGCTTGTACTAAGTGTATGTAATTACATATACATATTGTGCGTGCATATGTTCATAATATATGCAACATGTACATAAATGTTTAAATGTGTATATTCTCATCTTAAGGTTTAAAATAGTCACTTATTAGTTTTTATCGCACTTCGTTCTCCTACATATTTCGATTCCTACCGACCCACTCGAATCGATCGACACAGCGTTGCTAACAACCAGACTCAACCAGTTCTCCTTGAAATATTTCGACTTATCGAAGTTCCCTCTCCAGAATATTTCGTCTTATCGCGAAATTCGTCTTATCGAAATTCGACTTATCGAGACCAAAATACATTTATTTTCCAGACTTAAAGAAATGATTTGAAGGATCAGTTCGAGTTATCAAAAATTCGAGTTATCGACGTTCGACTTATCGAAGTTCGACTGTACTTTTAATCTAGACTGACAGAAATCAACACAATTGACAACACAAAATAATTATGGCCACCATAGAAAAGAAGGTGTCCAATTCTACTTTTGATTTCAAGAACAGTAAATACGGATACTCACGTGGAAATATCCAATATTATTTTGGTAGTAGTATTACTAAATAATAAAAATTATTTTATTATTTTTCAACGATTGTTAAATTTTCAAAATCCGAAAAATATGTTTGAAACACCTTACAAAGGATCATTTTGTGTAATTTTTTGTGGGAAATTCATTTGTTACACAAAATAAGGTTTTTTGCAACTGGTTACATAAATAGCTATTTTAATCATCCATTAAGATTCGCCTAGAAATTGTGTTTAATGCTTACTTCTTATTATTATCCATTTTTTATATCTGAGCTACCTACATTACCCTTCAGTGTGTACTTGCTGACTATTAGTATGGCTAAACCCGCTTAATGGAAACAATGATTAGCATGCTTTACATGAATCAGACTTAAGTCTAAAGCCCGTGATTGTATCGTCTTGTTCAGTTACTCGATTAATAACGTGTTACATTTTATCTAACGAAGCTTTTATAGCCTCTGTGATTATATAATGGTATCATTTTGTGGAATCATGTTAAATAATACTTAAAACTATATATTATTTAATTCGGCATAAGTAAAATTTGGCACAAATCATCAGTCCAATTTTCAATAAATAGAAGTTAATGGTCCGACGAGAATATATATGCTGGATCATGATTTGACTGGTAAATTGAGATCATAAAGGAGGAAGGAGAGATAGAGCACCTAGTGTTTCCGGTAAATTCTAACATAACGTCGAATATTTGACATAGCACTATGTTTGATTTAAACTAATATCAAATATTGACAACATATGATACCTAGTCAGGATGATGTTTAAGCAGGCATAGCTAGATCGGTAATAATATAGCTCTTACTGATTTAATAAATTACACAAAAATATAAAAATGGTAGATAAAATCTAACGAGGATACCAATCGCGGGTTAAAACGAGCAAAGATTCAATTATCTAAAATCGAAGTATGTAATCATAGAGGAAAGGTTCAGTGAAAGGGAAAATAAAACATTCCAAACTTGCAATAAACTTCCCAGACTGAGCAATAAATTTGATAACTTTGTTCCTTGTAGGATACACTTACATTATAAAAATGAAAAAGGCCCATAAATAACAACAACCTCTTTTCTCCTGCTACCGTAATGTTATCTCAACACGCGTACCTACCATTCTTTTGTAACGTGCAGTAAATTCTGCAAACTTTGTTGTTTCAACTTTCTTGGTTCTAAAAACTAGTCTACTTCTAAATTGCGCCAACTGTGTCTGATTACTTTCCTACAGATTAATCCCTTCTCACAAGAGATTAAATTCTGTAAGTACAAAAGCATATACTGTGAAACTCGGGTTTAATATTACTGCTCGTCGTTCTAAAGAAAATTTACATACTTATTCTGATTTACTTTAATGATAAATTTAATAAGCTTGTATGTATTCGCTTCACGGTGCCCCTGCCTGTCGAGCAACTCGGATGTATTTTAAATAAACAACTTGACATGTTCCCGATCCCGAGTATTGTTACCTTAATTTGAAATAATTCAGCATTTCATAGGGATGAATCAAATAACGGAATAAGGGTTTATGTACCTGTCAGTAGCCTGTTAGCAAAATCTTAGCTAATTCAATTAGTTTGTCAACATTTATATTAATATATAGAGCTTCCACCGAGTAGGTAAACTTACCTTGTTACCTCCTAAGCATATAGACAGATATAAACAAACATTTAGGATGGTCGTTTTTTGTGGAATTTTACAACTGACTGGGGACCTAAATAAAAATGGTGCCATTGTCCTAGTTTGGGTTAGTTTGACTAAATTTTAACACAAAACGTGCATTCGACTGATGTCGCCGTTTGTAAGACAATTTATTCTAAATATAATTTTAAGCCTGGCAGGCAAATGGTGGCCTTGTTTTATGTTTATATAACACTAACTCAAACTATAACATCGCGGCCAATTTGGTGCATTTTGCGAAGATGTGAAATTTTGTATGATATTTTCTACATAAGGTGATTTTTCAAATCATGTTACTGTACTGCTTTCATTAAAAAACTAAAAATAATGCACAGTGGCAATGCATAACGAGTGGCAAGATAGATAGGATAACAGCCGAGTTGAAATCTAAGCAGGCGATTAAATTATACGATCATCAAATAAAAATATTTGATCATCAGATTAATCGAACGGCAATTAAAATATTTTTATAAGTAAAAGGGATGAACGAAAAGCAAAATAGATAGGATAAAAGCAGTGAAGTAGTATATTACATAGCAAGTGTTGATGATGTACTGTCACACGAGTAATGTACAAGGATATCCAAATAAAAGTGAATAATTTTTGATATTTAAAGATGGGAAAATATTACGAAAGTTTTGGGTTAGCTTGGGTTAGTTTGGATTATTTACTTTTAGTGATGTTCATAATAGTTATTTATGATATAAGTGTTAAAAGTAAATTTCTATCGCACGCATGTAGAAATTTGCAGAACGAGCGAAGCGGCATAAGGGATGGAAATCCTCAGCCGTTGCAGAAGGGTACATTGTGGATTCCTTGGAAAATAAAAATTATTTTGCTCAAAATCAGCCGATGATGCTTCAACATCAACTGGACATGCTGTTATTTCTGTTCAATCCTCCTCAACCACGAAGAACAGCAGAACTGGGAAATTTTTCAAGTTGTTCAAATTGTACTATTAATATAAGTGTAAATAAATAAAATAGAAATGTTTTTTGATGATTTTTTGAAAAAAATTACATTTTCCCTTTAACACTAGTGCCTTAAAGTAGGTATTTTAAGACACTAGTGCATTAAAGTAACATTTTTAAGGCTAATAAACAGTATTAAAACTTCCATTTTTCCATGTGTGTAGAAAAAATTATTTATAAGCATGGAAATTTACCGCATATAGTCAGAACCTTGAAATAATAGTTAACCATATCCATTTAGCTTTCATTCCACTAAACAAACTATAATTTTCAACATGTAATGAGAATTATGAGTTGCGTGCACCATTTCACCGAATAATAACAATAGATTAGAAGGTTCACTCTAAGCCCCGCCCCCAGCATTTCCCTCCTTGCCCCGTCGCGGAATCTGGTGAATTGCTGGTTAACTGCTTAGGCTTCATGCCACGTTTCACCCCGTCCCGTCTAAAGTGTGGCGTCTCGCCTTTGTAAGTGCTACAAAAGTGCCGACTGAGAGTGGACCTTCTAGTCTCTTGTTAATGTTCGGTGGCCATTTAGCCAAATAAATCAAATTCCAAAATTTTTAACAATTTCTATTATGTTAAAGCATTTCCGGTAGTTAAGCTACTGAAAAAAAGTATCTATTAGTTAAATTTTAGGTAGACTGACTTTTTGCAAACCAGTTTACGCATGCACTGTTTTAGAAAGTCTGGTGCTGTCTAAAATTTTTATCCTAAATTGGACATCTAACAAGAAAATATTTATTCCCGAATTGAATTGAATTACATTTCTTATAATATATAGATCAAGTTTCGTTTAGCGGAAATCCCTTAGGAAAAAATTAATTTTTTTGGGCTCTCAATGAAGAACAATCAAAGTTTTTCGCCGCAAATACATCATTGACATTTTCAAAAAAAAAAAATAAAAAGTTTAGAAGTTTGTTGGCATTAGAGTACTTCTCTCAATGCGAGATAATCAATGTTTTTCGCCGCAAATGCATCATATTCATTTTACAAAAAAAATTAAAAAAGTTTAGAAAAGCGGAAATCAGTTACAAAGAAAAATGATTGCAGAGAAAAATTCTTCACAAAAATTCTAGCATAACATATTTCTGGGTTTGCTGGCAAATATTTCCTTTTCCAGAACTAAATTATTTTTAATTTCATTATGAGTTACAAAAAAATGTTGTACAGAAAGAAACATCCTACACAATCTGAAACTATTTATTTTTAAAATTACCATATTCTAAATTAATACAATTAATAAGGTCTATAAAAGAATCTATATAATTTTATTTGCAATTGCGTCTCTATATATATTCACAAAGTCGATCTGCGAATTCATCTGGAGGAACATGTCTGCTTTTAAAAAACTTTTTCGCAACGAAATGACGACTCAATATTTTGAGTATGAGTGTCGTCTTCGTTAACAAATTCAACATCTCTTTTATTTTCGGGGCAAACTACAAGTCGTAAGTCATCTGAATTGCTAGTAATCATGCCAAAAACCCAGTGACCTTCGTGTATTCTCCCTCTAGTGTATTTGCGTTTCTCGAATTTGGATTCATCAATCTAAAATGTATTATCATCTAGCTTAATTCTGACGCAAATACATCATTGTCAGATTTAAAAAAAAAGCTAAGAAGAGCGGAAATCCACTAGAAAAAAAATCCTGGCTTAGAGTGCCTCTCTACCTCTCTAACCCTAATTAACCAGTGTCTTCACTCTCTTAAACTAACCCAGACTAACCGTAACTAACCCCAATTAACCTGCGTAGAGCGCTTGGCTCTTTATTATCCCGGACTAACCCAAACCACAACTAATCCAAACAAATCAAAACAAACCAACACTAACCCAAACTATCTAAAACCAATCCACTCTAACTCAAACTAAACAAGACTAACCAAAACTAACCGAAACTAACCAAAACTAACCCAGACTAACCAAAAGTAACCCAGACTAACCATACCTAACCCTTAAGAAAAAATAATCGACACTAACTTTAATTAACCAAACAAGCGCACTGGGACAAGCGCGCTACGCGTTGGACCAACCCGGCCTAATACAGAATCAAAATTAACCCAAACTAACAAAACACAAAATCTATTAAAACATATGCCAATTTAAAAATTTTCCATATAAAGAATTTCCGCAAAAATATTGTAGATGTTTAAAGAGCAAATTACTTACCTAATTATGTAATTTTCATCTCCAGAACAGATTTCCGATATTCAAAACTACAAAAAAAAACTAATATCTTCCATTAAAAAAGATAAAAAATATATATTATTGTACTAATATTCTTGTGTAGAATCGTCATATAGAACAATATTTTTTGTAATTGGCTCCGCGAAAAGAAACTTTAGCCTTCATTTTTTTTGTAGTTTAGAATATCGGAAATCTGTTATAAAGATGAAAATTAGATAATTAAATTTGGCTAGTAATTTACTCTTTAAACATGTACAAATTTTTTAGCGGAATCTACATGGAAAATATTACAGAAAATCTTTAAATTGACATATGTTTTAATAGATTTTGGGTTTTGTTAGTTTGGGTGAATTTTGGTTCTGTGTTAGGTGGGGTTGGTCAAGCACGTTGCGCGCTTGTCTCATTGCGATTGTTCGGTTAATTAAAGTTAGTTTCGATTATTTATGCTAGTTGGGATTCGCACGCTTATCTTTTTACTTTAGTTAACTGGGATTAGTTTTGGTTAGTCTGGCTTGGTTTTGTATAGTTTGGGTTAGTGTTGATTTATTTTGATTAGTTTGGATAAGCTGTGGTTGGTTTGCATTAGCTTGGGTTAGTTCGGGATAGTAAAGACTTTTACATCGGCTAATTAGGGCTAGAGAGGTACTCTAAGCCAGGATTTTTTTTCTCTAATGAATGTCCGCTAAACTTTTAAATTTTTTATTTGCGTCGAAAATATTGTCCTGCGATGAGAGAGGTACTCTAAGCCAAGAATTGTTTTTCTAATAAATGTCCGCTCTTCTAAACTTTTTATTATTTTTTTCTTTTGAAAATGACAATGATGTATTTGAAAAAAATTAATTACTCTACTCTAATGCCAAAAAAAGTTAATTTCTTCCTAACGGATTTCCGCTAAACGAAACCTGAACCAAAATGTAAAATTTCCCATTAAATATTTTCAAATAAAACTAAAAACCCCATTTTATTAAGTACGGTTTTCTGGACCGGCCTTTAGAAATAATTGGAAAATTATCCAAAGAAAAGTTTTAGTTAAATTATAATATGAAAAAATCGAATTTTCTAGAAACAAAACATTTGCGAAGAAAAAAAAAATATTTTTCTGCTAATATTCTTGTGTAGAATCGTCCTATAGAACGATATTTTTTGTAGCCGATTTCGGCTAAAAGAAACTGGAGCCTAATATATCCTTGAAATATATAACAAACTAAAGTATATGTGTTGATTTAGGTCCCAGAATGTCAATTACACTCAATTTTTTTGTTGAATAGTTTAAAAATATCTATTAACAATAATTAAAAATTTCAAATCTTGAACCTATCAGTTTATGTTGTTTAGTTAGATAGTTCCATTAAAAATGTAAGAACGTTAAATTGACTTAAAGCGGCGCGGCGTTAGCTGGGCCTAAAAGCGCTGTCAAAAAAATAGATAATATTTAGGTGATTATAGGCAAAATATAGCCAGCTGTATCTGCTAGAAAATTTAGTCATTTGGTTCCGAGGCGCAGATAAAACGTTCAAACATGCCCGGTTTCTGAAGTACCAGATATCTTATAAATAAAGTTATGAAGCCTATAAACTGTACACAATTCCAAAATTGGGTGTTTAAACCATTCAACAAAGCTTATCTATTCCATAAGTTATCTAAAGGATATCTTAAGCAGAATGGACAGATATCTGTCCGATAATATCAGCGCAAGCGTATTATAGGATCGTTTATTAGTTTCTGTTGGATTATTTAACCAAACTTTTGTGCTGATACTGTTAATTAAGATATTAATTATTTTTATTCTAAAAAAAATTCCGATAGTACTAGTAAAATAAAATATTCAAGTTCGTCCACATCTTTTGATGAGAAATATATTGATATAGTTAGGTATATAGAACGCCCAAGACTTTATCGTGAAAGAGGAGATCAATATGCAAAATATGATGATAAAGAATTTCGAGACAGCAAAGCATGCAGCTGCCTTGCAGCAACTAGCATTGAATTATCTGGCAATTGATTCCCAAGCTTCAGTCTTTAATAAAATTTTGTATTTGTCCAATCTCTTTTTTTATTCCTGACAATAGTATGTAAAAATTTTGCATGATTTCAAAAAACATGTTCTTGTCAAAATCTGTAAAGTTGAGTACACGTTTGTCTATAGCTTCCATCTCAATTTTATCCATAGGCAAATAAACTAGGCAAATTCTTAATTTAAACAATACATCAATAAACACAAACACCTGGGAAGTTCAGTTACCTAACCCATATCAAAATGTAAATAATAAACTTCAGTCCTGACTACCTGTTCATCTAATCAATGTACCAAAAGAAATCCATTTTTAAATAATTGTTATAAATATTATATTAATTATTGAGATTATTTTAAGTGGCCGAGAATAAATATAAACTCATAAAACGGAAAATTTTGTCAAATTGCTATTAAAATAATTTAAACATTACCTCAACCGAGAAAAAAATACAAAGGAAACGACAGTAATTCGGTGAATGGATAGCCGGTTTCAAGATCTGCTTACGATGCTGTCTTCACTAGTCCTCCATCTATACATCATTTCCGGAATTAACACTTCTTTGGTTTACGAAATCTTTAAATATATGCTTGTTGCTGCTATTTCCACCTACAGTTAGAGTTAGAACTAAGATATCCATTTGATTGTTATTTGGAGTTATTTTTCCATTTGGCTTACGTTCGGAAACCCGTATAAAGTTGTTGGTTCGACAACTTTATATATCTAATAGCTATCAATTGAATAACTCGAAATGTTGAGAAACCGGGCATAAATGCTTTTAATTTAATTTTTTGCATTTATAGAACCTTATGGTAATGATTTTGCAGCATTTGGTATTTATTCTATACTCAATTGTTCTGTAAGTATTGAATGATATACAGTGAAATCTTCTAAAATAATTTTAAGCGTCACTTACTCCGCGATATTGAAGAAATCTGTGATAGATTATGTTTTTCAACAAGACGATACATATGAGATATTTGGGAAAATACCATACTCCTCACCCTCTCTCTGACCATCATGGCTGCTTAATTAGGTCTTGTTGTATAGGGCTTCATCTTAAAATTCTAATGAAAAGCATTTAGGGTCCGCTTAGAAGTTTTTATTGGCAGCTAAAACACTGGTCCATCTCAACCGGATAAGAATTAGCAGTGAGGTAAAAATTCATTTAATAGAGTTGAATTAGCGGTCAGAAGGAACATAATCGGAAAACTATTTAACAAACTGGCACTTTACAACATGAGTCATCAAGGACCTCTGGAAGTAAGAGCCTAAATGGTTATATTAAGTATAAATAAATGCTTTTTGATTTGAATGGGTAAAATGTCTGAAAACCAGAAAACTGTTTTGAAAACTAAATTACTTAACTAGATTTAAGACAATAATAAAGATAGATAGAAGAAAGAAGAATGAGAATTAATGAAGAAGCAGTAGCAGGTATTGAGTATAGGCTAGAAAACATAGTACGACTTCTCAGCGAACTTAGTGAGATAGTATTACAAATAAAAAATTTATATAGTTCTGATTCGAGTCAAGGTTAATTTGCAAAAAAAATCTTTAATAATTTAGACGCAAAATCTGTGGCTTAATTTAAGTAACGAAAAAACGTGCTACCTCAATTTCCTGTTTGTCTAAAAAAATTTCATCAAGATTGGGTATAAGATTATTAAAAACATTCGTCCTATCAGTTCTACGACATAATTATATCGGGACAAAAGGAAAATACTTTTGATGTTTTCAATTGAGTCATAATCAAATGCACTTAAAGAAGAGTAAAATAGCTTTAAAAAGAAACGAACAAACATTAAAAAAATTATTTCAATCTTTCGTTAAAGGTGATGCACAAAGTTAATATTTATGCCACTTTTGATAAACAAAATACACTTTGGGAAAGTAACATTAACTCTATATTAAATCTGCTACCACATGAAAGTAATAGCAATGACTTATTGCAATAATTTTGAACTTTAAAGAAAACGAATCCACTTTAAAATATTTTAATACGTTCTTTAAATACGGTATGCACGACAAAACGATACATACTTGGATACATAGCACTTTGAATAATACTGTCGAACGTGAGCGAAAAACCCAAACTAACCTAAACTTAGATTATCTAAATAAACCGTGGATCCATGAATGTAATAATAGTCAAACTCGCCTTAAGTGATCAGGCGTTTTACGCCGTCCTGACAATTGGGCGAGGCTTACAGCGTTTGTTTACTATTTTAGAATGTCTAATATTTCACCACACGCCTGGCCCTTCGTTCGCTTCATTCGCTCCAGGGTCGCAACCAAACAAAACTAACCCAAATTAACCCAAGGCATGCCAACAACTTTTAAAAATATTTGCATTTTCGACTGACGCGTGCGCACCCGTCAGGAGAGTTTGTAATGCCTGATTTCTAGACGCTAGTAAGTATAAACAAATACTTCTAGCGCTTGCGCGTTCCTGAGGAACTTCAACTACAAATTATCTGCAAGTGACCCAGCCAGCCAATCCAGAGGAGGCCTTAGGTTTAAATCTACGCATTTAATAGTGCAACTGTATCATTTTATGGTGGAAAAGATTAAAGTTAAAATGTACCAATCGAAATTACGATTGCATCATTTTATTGAGACTACGCTTAAACTTAACATTCACCTAATGCAGAGTGTGATTCTGCCTTTTTATAGTTTGTAGGTACAAAGTCAGAAGAGTTTTCAAAAGTGTAATTATATATTCCCCTTTTAAATTGGGCTCGTTTATTTTGAACAACAGTCATCATTAAATTAACGTTTTTAATAAGACAGTATTTTCTTTATATAATTTTAATGAAAAAAAAACTTAATGTACCTAAGTTATTATTGTTGAATTTAAGAAATACGAGAAAATATTCTCAACAACAACTTTAATCAGACTTACGTGTGTCAGCCCAGTATAAAATCACTCTCCTTATATAGCTCCTTGCTTTCAAGGGTCTCAATAGTTTATAGAAAATTGGGGTCACGTCGGTTGCCAGAAAACCTTATAAATTCGAGATTATTGCTGAGGCACAGGAAATAGAGTCCTTTATTTCTCTAAATCTGTTTCAAATTTATTTTAAGAACGTGCCGATTCAATCAGAAGCCTATTATTCTTTGCCACGATTCCGAAGAAACCGCAAAAATTGCTCGGATTTATTCCTTTTGTTTCGTGAAATTCATTTATTTAGCGACGCACGGATCCAAAGTAATTCAATTTGATATCATGTGTTTTATACAGGAAAGAACAGAAGGGCTGTACATTGAGCCACAGGACACATTAAGCCACGTTTAATTTCCTCTTTCGGACTTGAACTATAAATTTGAAATAATTTAGAAGAGAAGAGAAGTTAAAACATTTTGATATTTATTAGGTCAAAAAAACTTACTGTGATCATGCTATTAGCTATTTTAATTCTCTTCTGTTGCATACTTATTAAAAAAAATCTTTTCTAATTTAATGAATAAATGAATGAATTTATAATAGCATTGCTAATACAACACAAAAATATTACTAAACTAGTACACACATGTCCTTATCTAAAAAACAATTTGCATATTTATTCTGTATTGGAAGGTTATTAAAATCTACTACACTTCGATGAAACAAACTATCTTCGGCAAATGTTGAATTTACAAAAGCCACATCAAAATTAAGCCTAGTTCTTGCAATATAGCGACTGTATTCTGTTTGTATAACTGAACACTGGCTTGAGGAAAGTGAAGTACAATCTTTTTATCTCCAAGGATTCAAATTGGCAGCTTTCTCTTCTAGAAAGCAATACCTGGGAGGTGGTACTTTAATTTTTATTGGAACTTCATTGGAAACTTGTATGTCTGTTACCAACTCAGAAAAAACAATTGAAAAATGTATTGAATATTGCTCAATTTTTATAAAGACACTGAACATTTATGTTTTAGTGTTTTACCGGTCCCCATCGGGCAGCTTTGGCACCTTCCTGACGGCAGCTGAGGAGATTTTAACAGAGCTTAATCGATTCAGTAGGATTGTTGTGGCGGGAGATTTTAATTTTAATACAGATCAGCATGAAGTAACCCTTTTCTCTGATTCTATGGTAAGTTTTGGCCTTAAGCAAACTATTTATGAGCCAACCAGATTGGGGGCTTGTTTGGATAATGTTTTCTTGAGTACGGGTATGGATCTGTGTTCTGTTGGTGTGAATGATCTGTGTGTGTCCGATCATAAAGGGCAAATGATTGAATGCGAAGTGCTGCTACCCACAAACGGCTTTTCTACTTCGCGCAAGACCTGTAGACCAATCACACAACAAGGAATGTTAAAATTTTATAACATAGTATCCAATTTTTCCTGGCATTTTGATGATGAAACTTGCGCTGATGGATGTTGTAATTATTTCATAAATCGGCTACAAGATGCATATTACAGATCGTTTCCAGAAAAAAACATATTTTGTTTGCTCTGATAACGCTAATAACATAAGTTGGTTTAATGATACACTTAAGGAAATGAGGGAGACTTTAAAATTTTTGGGGGAATTAAGGCAGCAATACAATTTTTCTGATATACAACAACAATTTAATAATTACAAAAAACTTTATCAACATGCAATTAAAGAAGCTAAAATACGTTCCAATGATAATTTAATACCGTCCTCGAGTAATCCATCCAAAACCATGTGGAATATAATTAACAATAATAGGGGCAAGCACGGAAAGTCTTCTGAAAATATGAAGGATGTGGGGATAACACCAACAGGTTTTAGTGATTATTTTTCTAGTGTTGCGTCTACTATTGTTCAAAATATTTCAATATCAAATAGGGTTCCTCAGGACTATTTCCACTGCCTAACACCCACAACAGCTCATTTCTCCTTTTCCCAAGTCACGTTCATTGAAATAAGGGATATAATTGATAATTTACAAAATAAGCCTAGCAGAGATATCTTTGGATTTAACGTAAAAATTATCAAATCGATTAAAAACCTCATTATATGCCCACTGACCAAAATAATTAACCTTTGTTTCCAGCAAAATATTTTTCCTGCCATGCTAAAAACTGCTATTGTCACACCTGTTTTTAAAAAAGGTGATCCTGGTGTACCGGAAAATTATCGGCCTATCTCTCTCCTACCTATTGTTTCTAAAATCATGGAAAAATGTATGGCCACTCGAGTAGTTAATTTTTTTTGAGACCAATGGTCTTTTTTTCCAGTGTCAGTTTGGTTTTAGAAAACACAGAAACACAGTCATGGGCATATCAAACCTTGTGTCCAGCGTGATTGAGGCCTTCCAGAAAAAGCAATATGGTGGTGTTTTGTTCTGCGATCTCAGCAAGTCCTTTGATTGTGTAGATCATGAAATTACAACTTTGAACCTGACAGTATAAAGCTCATTGAGTCCTACCTTGCCTGTAAGTGTCAGTTGGTGCGGGTGGCGGGAGTGCTGTCGGCGGAGAGGGTTGTTAACATTGGGGTGCCACAAGGATCCATTCTGGGCCCTATTCTCTTTCTCATTTATATAAATGATCTACCATACAATGAGATTGTTGCAAAATATAACCTCTTTGCCGATGACACGAAAGTTTTTCATGCTGGTGACACCTATGAGGAAAAAATGGTTGAGTTGAGAGCAGCTCAAGAGAGGGCTGAGAGTTGGTTTTGTTCGAATCGACTCTTGCTGAATGCAGACAAGATGACCCAAATGGTATTTTCACTGAGAAACCTTCCACAACATGCAGTGAATATGACAACAGAGGCCAAATTCTTGGGAGTGACCCTAGATCCCAAATTGCAATGGGGTATTCATGTAGATTCATTCGGTGGCCAAGAAACTCAATAAAACGCTGTTTGTTCTGAGAAACCTAACTCAGTGTGTCTCAGCCGACATACTGCGAACTGCTTATTACGCTATATTTCACACCCATATTTCCTATGCGATTTTGTCATGGGGGCACTCGGCTGGGATACACAGAGTTTTTGGCTTGCAGAGAAGGGCGATCAGGATGATGTCTGGATTGGGTTATAGGGATGACTGCAGGCAGATTTATATAAGTATGCATGTGATGACTGTGCCTTGCGTGTATATTTTAGAGTGTTTGATGTGTGTGAAGCAGAATGTAGATCTGTATCGGACTCATAATGAGAACCATTCTCATGAAACACGTACCAGCCACAACTTACTTCCAGCTTATTGGCGTCTACGAAGGTGTCAGGATGGTCCTGGATATTGGGCAATAAGGTTTTTTAATGTTTTGCCAGATGTTGTAAAGTCCTTATCATTAAGTTCCTTTAAAACAAGACTGAGAATGTTCTTACTTAAAAATGCCTTTTACTCTTTTAATGAATATTTTGATTCGAATTTTAGCCCTTTGTGATATTGCTTTGTAAATGTTAGTATGTCTATTGTGTATTACAATGTTATCAGTCATGTTTTATTTTATATATATGTCTTTTTTTTTTTGTCAACATTTTAATTAGTTGGGCATTTTTGTGCATTTTATTTTGTTCTTTCTTTGGACTTAGTTGAATCTGTTGGTAATGTTGTTGTAGTGAGGTATTCTGGTTTAACTCATAGATAAGTCTTATTTGTAAAACGTTTTATTAAGTATTTCATATTTTTCTTTTTTTTTTACGTGTGTGAACATATATTTTATGTATGACATGAATAAATTATTGAGTATTGAGTATTGAGGATATATATTCTTCTGTATTTTGAAAATCCCAATTATTGTATTGAAACATATTGTTTGTCTTACACTTAATTCTGCGCTGGCGTTTAAGTGTAGGACCGTCTTGAGGGCCTTGGCCGGGTATAATAGGTTCAGCTTTGTATGGGCTCCGGGACAATGAGGAGGCTGATTGTCTGACCCAACAGGGTTTTACAACGCGTCTAATAGGACCTGAGCCTTTAATTGGTCTGTCCTACAGTACGGCCGTCTCCATCTTAAGGAACGAAATGAATAAGCGAAGCCAGGATCTATGACGAACTATTCCAAAAATGGGGCTGGCCGAGATAACATCTTGTAAGGTGAGGGTCTTCTTGGCTCTGAAGATGGGGGACATGAGGATGGTGACAAAGTTTTTTACAGGGTATCGTCGCTTAAAGATGCATTTGTACCGGCTACGAAACGTAGAAAATCTGGAATGCAGGTGGTGCTTGGAGAACAAGGAATCGTCCACTCATGTTTTTGCTAACTGTCCAGCGTTGGCTAGAGTAAGAGAGGTACAATTTGGAAGCTGCATGTTGAACCTGGAGAATGTAAAAAGATGCAACCAAGGAACTTGTATACCTTTTCTAGGAAGGCCGGGCTGCTCGGCTGAATTGACATATGAGTGGTGCAAAATGGAGCCTAGTAGTCTACTTGCAAGGGATCTCTCGCCCATGCATTTAAAATTCATTCACATTGAAAATTGAAAGTAAAGAATTTTGTGAGAAACGTGTTGAAAATTTATTTTAACCTATTTATTTAAATAGGTGTTGCTTATTCACTAAAAAATTATATTCAAGAATTTGCTATTTTTATTATGAATAGAATATTTAGAAATTATATATTATTACGTTTATGTCAGAATTTTGACTAGTATTTCTCTGGCAAATGAATTGAAATAATTAAACATCTTTACATTAGACAGTTAAGTAAGGATTTAGAATTTAGATGTACATTTAGACAGAAAACTAAATAATTTATCCATTCCGACTCTAAATATCAAACACTTTTATAAATACTTTCTAGGTGATAATGAATATATTGGGAGGTATATACCTTAATAAACAATCTTCGCCTAATTTTCGAATTAACCAAAAAGCAAAAACCGCTTATTTTTTCGCTAAAACAAGACTTATACAATTATGTCTAGAAATCAAAAATAATGGCAATAAAGGCATGCCTTTTGATTTAAAATATACCAGAAATATATAGTTTTCAGTCATAGTCATATTCATATTCAACATTCATCCGTTTTTAAATATTTCAAAAGTTCATGAAAATCTAAAAAGCATTTATATGTAACCACTGCTAAAATAACGACGCTATAAGATAGTTACATATCTTGAATTGGATGACCCTGTACATCTTTCAAATCAAAATTCTAAGGTAACGTTTTCAGTTAGTCGAGCTCTAGCAATCATTAATCAATATTAAATTTTAAATATTATTGGTAATACCGAAAATTGTAATTCGTATACTATTTGCGCCGACTCATCGATGCACACGTGCCCTTTGGAATAATAACATTAACCCAAATTAGTACCCCAAACCTAAATATATCATTTATGTTAAGGAGCATGGATTTCATCAGAAAATTCAAATCAAACCGAACTCGGAAAACATTTAATGTTGCTCGATGAGACTCATTTAGAAGAAGAGCTTATATTGCAGAAAATATAATAAAATGAAAACAACGAAAAATTTAATAATTGAAACAAGTTTAATTTACTTTGCGTTGCCCCGAAGCCTCAGAAAAAAGATAATTTCTGTTGCGTATTGCCGACCTAAGACCTAATTTTAGCATACTTTGTTTTAAAAGAATGGAAACTCTAACTTTTATCTTAAATTTGCTGATTAAGGCATACGTAATTTAACATCTTATTCAAACAAGTTAGTGGTGTTATTATTCAATCATCGAAACATTTTTTTGCTAAATTTAGGCGAAATTAATATTTGAAAGGTTCTGTACATTGAAAGCGATACGTCTCGACTCTGAAGGAAAAGAACAAAGAAAAGGTAAGATAACGTTTCTTAAGCCCCTTCAAATCCTTTTAGAAACCTGCATCATTCAAAGTTATGATCTCTTAACACATCTAATTATCTGAGTTATTATCAACGTGATTTGTATTTTTAAATTAAATCGTAGCATGCTAATATTCTACAGAGGATTTCAAAGAAAACAAATTATAAAATAAAGTTTTTAGTAGGCGGTAAGTTAAAAGAAAAACTAGGTATTTACATTACCTACATAAAGAGATGAGCGAAATTTGCTGCATAAACCGAGAAATAGCGAGAAATAAAATTTTTCATATCTAACGCCAAAGAAAAAGGAATTTAATCAAACAACACATGATAAAAATAAATATATGCTGGTAAAATTTATCTTCACATCTTTAGGATTAGATTGCATCTGTTATAATGTTAGTAAGTACTTATTTAGAAACGTGTTTTATATGCTATATATGTAAACACAAAATTCGTTTTGCAGTTGTTTGGATTAGTTGTATGCGAGTTGGTTGGTTTTCAGTAAAGGACTTTACTTTTTTATCGTAGGGCGACCTACTAAAACCAGACCATAGATCTTAGATTTTTGACATTTTACATACCGTTAGATTTTAAGGTTTTTCTAGTAGACCAGCTTAAGCTCAGCTTTGCTGAACATCGACTGACAGTTATTATTTTTTCATATAAAAAGATTTGTTGTCAAATGTATTGACATAAATGCACTTAGTATCATAAAAGCTGGTCGTATACAAATGAATTTTAGGGTCAGTTGTTACTTTAGCGCTGTCAAAAAAAACTACTAGAAGGTTGAGGTGTGGAGTGCCTAGTTGCAATCAATATTCATACTTACGTCACCTGGTGCCAGCTTAATAACTTAGAACTCCAACTTACCTGAAAAACAAAAATTATATTAAAATCAAATACTTAAATATAGTGAATGCATGATTTTAAATAGTGAGGGAATGTTGCATTTTAAACCTGTCAATTTGGTGGGAGCTTCAAGAGGTCTAAATTATTATACCAATTTAGGCATAACGTATACTGTTGCTATTTCACCACTCTATTGTTGAAAACTATCTGAGTCTATAGAAGAGACAAATAAAAACATCATCGTAGGTAGCTGGTTCGCGTTAGTGGATCTTTTCAATAAGATGCTTACGGAACATAACTATGATAAGAAAAGTCAGGAAATAATTTTTTGTTCTCAACTCAAAAGATGTAGGCAAAGTTTGCCTTTGATAACAATAAAACAAACGCTTCATTTGTTCCCAGAAAAGGTACAAGTGTAATTAATATAACTGATAGGAGATTATTAGACGTATATGAAAGTATGGAAATTATTAAATGTAAGAATAGTTTAAATAGAGATAGAGGGCCTATTCCGTATAATTCACTGTACTGGTTGATCGAGCGTGACTATAGTGGGATTCCAGGATTGGTTCCTTTGGTTCACGTGATTAAGCAAACATTTAGTATAAAAGAGAGTCAGGTAGATTTTAAGTTTAGTTTTAATCATCTCCTGATGATGCTAACATGGTTAGCGGAACGCGCGTCGAGTGCAATAATTCTGTTCCGGTATTGTTGATAAAACTCCGTTTTAGTGCATTTTGCCGAAGGTTCCAAACCCCAACATAGTTTTATTCAATACCTACTTTTTTCCAAAATATTTCTTTACGCTCCGTAATCTCTAAAAATATTTGTGGTGTGTCTGACCCCAGAATATCTCTCATGTTAGCAAAATTAACGGTGTCTAAAGGTAACACAGAGTTCAGTAGATATTTTCTAAATATCTGTGCGAACAAAAGAGAAAACTACTAAATATCTTGGCGTCAAACAGGGCTACGACTGTGTAGATGTTCTTGGCGCCAAATTCAAGCAAATCTATGACTGGATCGTTGCTTCACAGCTGAGTGTTTGTAAGGCACTTATTACTTCTTCGCCTAATTAAACTTAAATTTTGAGGAACAAAACATCTTGACGTCAAACAGGGCAACGACAGGGGCTGATTTAACGCCAAACTTAAGCAGAGCGGTAACTGGACCGTGGCTTTCGAAATGAACCAAATTGTTAAACAACAGTCTTTATATGGCTCGCAAAACAAGACCATCTGATAATATTAGGTAGCTATTAGATTTTGGAGTGAAAGGTTACTGTTATTGTCCAAAAACCAAATAGTTGCATTAATTTAAAATAGTTATAGATTATTTTATTTCTAATAAAATTAATATTGGGTCTAAGGGTTTTAAATTTTTTGCAAAAAATTTTAATAAGACCAATAATATAAGAATTAGAAAAAGGCTCTAGATGAAGAAAAACTTCTCCTTTTTATTAATGTGTAATTTAAATTAAGATAATTTGTATACATCTACTGTATGAAAAAATGTATAAGTTACAGCTTTTTGATGAAAAATAGCAAAACATTTTTACCAAAATTTTGTCTAAAGCATTTGTGTATAGGTATAAAATCCTATTTGTAAAACCTTTTTCTAATCACTTTTTCAAAACAGTCAACATAAATGGCATTTTCGTCACTTAAAAAATTCAATATAAATTTGATGCAGGTTGACCAAATAATAGCTGTAAATTTTTTTTGTACAATGTTTAATCTTTAAGTAAGCAGGACTGATTGCCATAGTTATATTTCTCATAAATCGTTTAATAGAAAAAGTCCCATTTGGTGCGTAATTTTTGGTAAGTGCTGAATTTATAGCATTATTGGCGGTAGGTTCAAGTGCTCATTTGCTGTCATAGGGAAACCGTAACTGATCAATACCTTAACTGCAATGTGATAGTACGGTGGCCGTTTCTGTGGTAAAAAATATTTATCATTGCTAATCCAAAAAAGAAGGCACATTTATATTACGAATGCACTAAAATAAGTGTGGCCCCCTTCGTTAGATATCAATAACTAACCTGGATATTGCCACCTTGAAGCTTGCTTGTGACATCTGTTACTTCCTATCGCTTTATTGTCCTGCTTACCGCACTATGAATAATATTTAACCTGGGGGATATTCTATGGCACGACAGCACATAAAGCAGTAATTCTGGTCACTTTAGAAATAGGAAATCTCATTTCTTGGCATCTTGTTAACTCAAATTGTCAAACTAAACTTAACGTTATCTTCCTGGTTGCTACACTGAAATGCCGATTCATACTAAACAATGAACACAGTAATTTCTGGCGAGTTTATAAGAATTAACAAGGTTTGAAATTGGTCTATATTCGCATTGTTGAAATTTTGGCTTATTAAGTTATTTGTTCATTAAATGTTTAACTAAGTATAATTATTTCGTGAAAGTCAAATAACTCTTTTGAAAGCCATTTTTAACTATTATTAATTAAATGAGCAGTATATATTTTATTCTTTTTGTGGTTATTGAAGCCAAATCGAAAATGATTTTCTTCAGCTTAGATGCAAAATATTTCGTATGAGGCTATGTAATAGAGTAGTTCCTAATTTAAAAGTTCCTAAAGTACTTTTCATATAAAATATCAAGTATTTTCTGGGTCGGAGCGTCTCATTTTGATATACAAAGCGACGACTTTATCAGAAAATTCAAATTAAAACTCGAAAGCGAGCAAGCACCTAGTCTCTCAGTTGGCGTTCTCGCCCCATATTCGAGAAGATATAATAAAGCCCGAACCCCCAGAAATTTAATAACTGTAACAACTTTAATTTATCTTGTCTCGTGCTGGAGAGTTATATAGAAAGAAAAGCAATTTCTATGACGTACTGCTGACTCAAAGACCTATTCAGCTGGTGCTTTTGCTCGTAAAATAGAGGTATGTGATTTAACGACAGCGGCTGACCTGGATATAGACAGATGTAATTAGTTTTTGCCAACAAGAAAGCAGTGTTGCAATAAAAGATGATTTAAGATTACCAGTATTTGCCTACGGTAATTCACTTAATTGAAATAAATGCATGCATTTTTCGATACGTTTGCTTTGTAACACTGCCTTTGGAAAGGTTTCATCCGTCAACTGGAAATAGATATATAGATTTAATATGCATTCTCTATGAAATAAACCTCATTAAACTGTGGCAAATTTTTGTGTTCAAATATGAAGAATAAATTAAACCTTATAAAGGAGTTTCATCTTTCATTTTACCAGATAACATGTAGGATATATATTACCTCGAACTGAAAGGATGCGGTAACTAGTTGGCGTCTAGAAAATTATTCAATCCTGACAAAGAAAATTCATTAAAAGAATTTTGAGACTGGAGACGCCTCCAGACTACGGCCACAGATTTAGTTCCGTAATTTAGTGCTAAAATAGCTTGGTTTTGGTTAGACTTAGTTTTTGTTTACCTTGGGATAATTAAAAAAAAATAGTTTTTTTACGCAATAAGTGCAAAAAGTACATTTTGCACGAAACGTGAAAATTGTCAAACGAGACCGCAGGTCGTGTTTGACAACACGTAATGCAAGTATTGCATACAATATTTTTCATACGATCGTTTTATTTAAAGATCAGAATATGGGTAAAAAAATTGTCAGTTCCATCTACCTGCAGATATTTTTATTGTTATCGGTATTGCTGTGTCTATGGTATTGTTACACTGGTTACACTGTAATATATTGATGGCAACTTTTGACGCTTGTGGATTTTCACCGGGTTTCTAATAAATAAATATAAGTCTCAAATTTTATTGCAATCTTGCTGCTCTAAAATCAAGCATAAATATAAAATACAAGCGATTCTGAAGAAGTTCCAGATGATGTGAGGGCAGAAGCTGAAGGGGCGGTATCAAGACTGATCCCAATGAAGTCGAAACTGATACACGAAGCGGCTTATGAAAGGTTTAAGGGATGGTATCAAGCAAAGTCAATCAAAAATATAACGAAACTATCCTTTCGGCATATTTTTCATCCAAATCAAAAGAAGTGAAATCGCCAACTTTATGGTCCGAGTTTTCTATGATAAAATTGATGCTGTCTTTGCAAGAAAATATAGATATTAAGACTTATTCGAAGTTGATGGCATTTTTAAAGCGATATCCAGTGGGATATCTACCAAAAAAGTCAAAAGTTTTTTCCAAAGAAGGCATACGCAAACTTTTGAATGAAGCCCCGGAGGGAAAACACTTAATTATGAAGGTTTCCGTAATATTTGGAATGGCAGGTGCTTGTAGAACGGATGAATGAAATAAAATGACCATCGATCACATAGAAGAAAAAGATGATACTTTACTGGTAAGAATTTTACTTAAAAAACCGATAAACCAAGATCGTTTATTATTACCAAGGTATTAGAGAGCAGCAGCTCTATACTGGTCACGCGTTCCTCTGCTACTTTATTGACAGATGAAGGAGGAGACATTTGCAGCCTCAAAAGATACGGAGGTTGGAAATCATCCACAGTTGTAGAATGATATGTTGATGAATCCCTTTGCAGTAAAGTAAAAAGTGCAAAAATGTTACAATTCGAATCCTCACCAAGGACAGAACAGCAAGACGGCCGGGCCTTTAGTTTCTGCAATGCCAGACCACTTTGTGGGGAGGGTAATGAATGTATCTTTAAGTGAGGCCCCATCATCTTCTTTTGCTGGACCAACTAGCAATCGGCAAATTACCGATAAATCTATTCAAAATCAAGTGCTGTCTTCTCTTCCATTTAATGATACTTTATGAAATTGTTCAAACTTTAATGAACATTTTAATGTTAAATTTTGTTGATTTGTAAATAAATAACTAGTTATAAGTGTTGTCTATTTATTTAAATTGCTTTTTACCGTAGTGCAAAAACGACGTACAAAAAAGAGTGCTAAAAAGACTTTTTTTGCACTAGTGTGCCACTTTTTGCAAGAAAAATCATTTAAAAATGGTTACTTTTTTGAACGATTATATAAAAAGTGTGTTTTACAAATGGACGGACAAACGACTAAACCGCCATTGCTATGTAAAGAGACCCCGCAATTCTGGCAAATTTTCCGAATTTATGAAATTTCGCAGTTATTGACGTTCTAATCAAAGATTCACCTCGTCTAAAACGAATCTATCTGCTAGTTTCGGGGTTCACAATTTTAAATTTTGGAAAGTTTTAATTTATTTTGCTTTTCGTTTTTAACAACTTTAGTTGTTCTTTATAACTTTGTTAATAAGTAACCAACATTATAGAATGGGAGCCAGTTAAATGATTTTTAGCAAAGTAATGAGTACAAGGTCAAGCCGATGTTATGATATGGTAAAGTCAGAGAAATGAGAAATCAACAAAATTATTTTCCATACATGATCACAACTAAAATAACGTTAAAATCGTATAAGGAGAACTTCATGCGTTATACATATTCTTTGAAAACGGGTATGAAAATTCATTTATACCCGTTGTTTAAAATTATTCTAACAATAAAGAGCTATAAAAAGATAGGAGGTTTATTGGACGGTATTTAGGAGAACACGGGGGATAAAAGAAAGATACATCCAAGGAAGCTCTGTGCTTTAGCTGAGGAGGCCGGGCTACCAAACTGAATTCGCTTAATATGAGGAAGCGCACAGTGGGCCCAGACTGGTGGCCTATGTGCAAGGGATCTCTGGCCCTCGTTATATTTACTAGTTTTTTGCTTAAACAATGTAAGCTGGACATAATATACAGAGTTGCTCATATATTGCTCTAGAGCTAAACAGCAGTGTTCTGTACCTAATAACAGCTTCTGTCTCTTTCCTCAATTATTAATACAAATAATTCCAAATTCGAACGAAATTAGTAGACAAAGGATGAATAAGTATATATAAATGAGTCAAATTAACCCGTACTAAATTAACATTAAGTTATTATATAAGAGAACATTTTTCAAAAATTATCTTTAGTGCAATATGTGACAATTTCTGTATATTATGTGGCGCCTACACGTTCTATTACAAGTTATTTTCATTTTATTACCCCAACAAAATATTAACTTGAGTTTTTTAGTTACTTTTGCTCTGTTTCTTAAAACTTCAAAAACTTTCTCCACAATTTACAAGAACTGTATATTATTCATGATTTTCTCTTGTATACTACTTTAACACAAGGTTTGATTTTCGGCAGCAAAAGTTGAAAAGTTAAGAAGAAATAGCATTTATTAAAAAAAATAATTTGGTTCTTTTAGCTTTTCTCTAACTTTACTATTTAATATAATGCCGCATAAATTATTGATTTTACCCTGTTTATATTTTCTTTTTCAAATATGTTTTAAGGGGCGCTCAATCTAAAACTCTACTGACAAAAGTTTTGTGTCAAATCAAACTACCCGACTGCTAAAAAAAGATAAAAAAATAATATATATCATAAGCATAATATCCAAACCATCTGAAAAATCAGTTGATAGATTTATTTGTCCTATGACAACTATTGAGCAAGAGATCGAAAACTACGGAATTTAAAAAAACACATATTTTTATCGCAATTTGGTAATAGTGGTGTTAAGATGCTTCGAAAATTACTCAAATTTCTATAGTTTCTAAGTTGCTGCTAACTGGTGCAAACGAAATATCGCCACCTGATATTTTTGTTGTTGATATTAAGTAAAAATAATAAGAAGAATTATATTTTATGCTCTTTTAATTGAGGTCCATACACAGTGTGACAACACGTACTTTGCTGCTTCAGATATGCAACAGTCATTTATTCAAAAGTAGCATAGATAGTTTAAGTACAAAAATAAAAATTGTTTTAGTTTATAAGCTTATTGCTATTTTAATTTCGATTGGTTTACCTCTCAGGTGTATTAATATAATAATGTTTTAGGCCTCCCATTAAAATACCCTTCCTTTCGTTACATTGTAAATCAAATGGTAATTTAATTTTAAATATGTTCATTAAAGGGGAGTGAAACGAAAAACTTAAAAACATATTTTTATTTTTTCTTTTACATATTGGATGTAATTTAGGTTTAACCTAATAAGAAATACAGTCCAATAAGAAAATACCCTGACGCTTCACAAAACTTTGAATATATGTTTTTGCTACAAAATTCGGACAATATTTTTCTTGATGTTACAAGTCCATTCCTGTCCCTTAATTCAAAAAATCTCAGTTAAAGCCCTAGTTTCCGATCGCGCTTTCATTATTCGACGAAACAGCCAGCATAATCAAAAAATATATTTTCCGAGTTGGTGAAAAATGCATTTCTTTGCATGACGGGATCAATCATTTTCTTCAGATCTGAGTTAAGATAACTGAATAAAACAACCAACTGCTGCATTCTTACTAGACGAGTGGCCTTTAATGCTAAATCACATTGGTGTATAAACCCGACCAACAAAATTCCCCAAAGTTTGCAGATGAGTTTCCCGAACCATTATAAAGCCGCATAATTCTGCTTGCTGCCAATCAGAGACCGTATAACTAATAATTTTTCGGGGCTTTTTGATAGTGATGATTCAGAACACTTTCCACACATTTCTGTCTGTCAGAGATCATTAGGTACTACCGATCGCAGCTACGGTCCTATATTTATGATGTCTGGTAAAAGTGAAAGTATTTCCTCAACTAGTGTGAATTTCGCAAGTTCTATATTTTCTCAATTTGCCAGTGGTTTTCCAATCGGTCCAGAGAACGGCCATCTAAATTTTGTGGTAGATGCCTAAGTGGCTGCTCATTAGAATGAAGGAAACAAATATACCATTGCAGCAGTTTTTCCATGGCTTCTTCTATCAACTTATTCCTTCGCCTCCAATAGCCACTAATTGCGATATATACATTTTATTTGGTTGTTAATAGAATAGAGGATGGGGTGTATAAAATAAAAGTTAATTAGAGATGGATGGGTAATGGACTTCAGACAAAAACTGTAGTGATTGTGAACCTCCTAAAATGTTTTGAATATGTTTAATTTTTTTCTCATACTTGGTGCGGCATCCTGTGCAATAAGGACTTATATCCTTAAATGGGTTAAGATATCTGGAACGTTTGGAAAATAAAATTGAACATTTTATCGATGGTGGATAAATATGGATCAATCAATTAGCCCACGAACTCCCCAGATCAAACTCCCATGGATACAATACCTTGGGGCTATTTGAAAAATACAGCCTACAGAGAAAGAAGTAACAATATTGAAGAAACTCAGATAAAAATGTTGAAGAGATAAGAAAATTAAATGAAAATGAGAACGAATCAATTATAAGCGCACTGGAACGCCAGGAAATAATTTACGAGATATGTCACGAGGTTAATGCAGAACATGCAGAGGATTTAATGTAGGCTAGAAATTACACGTTTTATTTATTTTCATTCCTATGGCCGTTAATAAGTATATTATTACCCAGAATTTAAAAGCCATATATTATAGCTCATTTTGTAAAATATTAGTAAATCGGACTTCAAATATCAATGCCATGACATTTGAAAAATAAACGTTTATCGCCAAGTAGCAGCATGTATCTAAATTTGTAATCAATTATACCGAAAAAACGATGGTATTTCGTAACTCTTCAATATTTCGGAAACCGTTTCGATCACGGATATATTATACAAAAATATGCAGAATTCAGTACACAGTTAAAATCATTAAAAATGTGATATATTACATTAAAAAACCGAAAATATGGCATGCGCCTCGTTTTTTTTGAAACACCGTATATATATTAAAACAAAAGCATGTGCAAAAGCAGATAAAATCAAACAACTTTTGTTTGGAATATTTTATTTTATAGTTACAAAAATAAGAGAGATATTTTCATTTAAAGTGCTACTTGAATCACACTGGATATAAAAGCTGGAAAATAGACTGTACAGACCTAAAATTCACAGAGGCGCACATTATGACACAATACGTGGAATTTTCCAACCAATTTCACCAACAGAGTAAATGTGCTACTAAAATCAATATTATTTCACATCATATTTTCTTTATGTCCTTAACCATCTCCGTAGATCAATGAACAATTTTACGATTCAATGACAAAAGCGGTGTCTTTAATTTGAAAAACAGTAAGCTCACAAATACTTCCAATTAATTGTAAACCGTAACATAATTCAGAGTAGGTACCCTGCACTATATTTTCAACTCCCCCTTAACTAAATTGTAAAAGAAAAGTATGTTAATTACAATTCCTTCTTTTGTTTACTGACCCTAATAATGTCAACTGTTTTACCAATGTATCTACAACAAGCTAATAATCCCTTCCTTCGTACCTTGGAAAATCCGGAAGTTCGAGTATTATTATTTAAATGCAAATACATTAAAAATGTTTAAGCTTAAGAGCAATACATATAGTAATTGAAACATCTTCAATAAAACTCTTCCAAAAGTTATAGAAATATACTACCGAAATAAAGATATCTAAATTCTTAAATTTAAGCGCTTTGTTAGCATTGTATGCTCGACGGGTAGTATATAAAAATATATAATTTCTAGGCTGGCCCTTTTTCTTGTTCCTCAAATTTTAGCATTTCTCTACTCGCTATGTACAAATACATTACCAAATACGATAAGGGGTCAGTTTGAGTTAGTTTGGGTTATGTCGAAAAAATTAGGTTTTCAGGCAACATGTAAAATCATCGACTTCTAGGTCAAAAAGTGAAGACTTTTATTTATTTCTTTTTGGACGAGAATCTACGTTAAACATTAGGTTTGTTCTAGCAGCGATTTCAAACGGTACAAAGTCATCCGGAGTTTGCGCATAGCGATATAAGTGTCGCTTATATTGCTATGCGCAAACTCCGGATGGCTTTGTACCGTTTGAAATCGCTGCTAGAACAAACCTATTGTAACTTGGGAAATGACGATGCGAGAGTGAGCTAGTTTGATTTAAACTCTTCACCATTTTGTGCTTTGACAGGACATGTTACCAATTAATATTTTATTACTGGAAAATCGAGTAATCAGGAGCTGCCAAATTTTCGTCCATTAAAGAGACATTGCTGTGCTACTGAGCAGAACATCCTAAAAATCGCATCGACCTAACTGAAAAAGGCGAAATGGTGATTTCTTATTCTCAGTTTGAAAAATTTGCTTTAAGTCAATGAATTGCTATTTTCAAAAAATCAATCTGAGATTCGCAAACTTTGTCCTCTCTGCTATAAACATGACGTTTAGCTTAAAATATGTAGATTTATACATTTGATCGCCTGAAAACTCATTGAAAATGGTTGCAAGCTCAATGAATAGGTCATGATCGGAAAGTGTGGACTTTTTTGGTGATTACAGGTAGTTTCTGATGGATTTTATGAAATATTTCGAGGCAATATTTTACTTTTAGCATATCGATGCGTATAGTTTTTGTGGTAGGTAAGTAGATTTATTTGCCTGAAATATCGTTTAAAATATTTGAAGATGAGGAAATGGGTCAGAATCGGCGAATTTGGGCATTTTACAATCAATAAATAAGTTTCTGCCGATTTTATGAGAGATTTTGAGGCCAAACTTAACTTCAAACATCGAAGTTGTGGCAAGTAATTTCAAAACTAGGAACACAAAAAATACTTGTTTTTCATAATTTTAATCTCGCATTGTTGAAGGTTTCACTTCTGTCGTGTGATCTTAAGCTCATACGGATTTTTATATATATTTGCAACTAATAATATATTTGCGATTTCTCAGGTTTCATTAAAGGTACTGTATATGCTTATAAGACGTGATCTATAAATTCATGTTCTTGCCACTGGCGCTCACGATCGTTCACGGCCGCCTCACCCAGCACGTAGCGAATAAAACCATTAGTTTCAAGTCCTATATCACAAAGGTGTTATTAGCTTTTCACAAAGAAGGAGCGAAACAGAGAATAGCGGCGCAGGCGGAAATTTTCCCCACCCATTCACCATTTCACGGAAATAGCATTTTTTATTTTATTATTAGGCTGCGACATTTTCAAAACAGAAAAAGTTTTGTATTAAACAGCTAACTGGCTACATATGTAAGTAAATACTTAGGTGTTTTTAATACCTTCTAGATACCTTGTGCGAAACTTAGTCCAACTAGTTACCAAATGTAAGAAATTTCAAACTTCTCTATGAGTTATATGCCAAAATTAGAAAAAATCATGCCTATTAATGGAAAAGAACAAGGCCTTATTTCAGCATTTAGTGAAGCTAATCTATCTAACTTTTAGGTGTCTTAGGAATTCACGAGAGGATAATATCCCCTTTATCCATCTGTAAATTCATTCTTGCATTACCATATCCGTATTTATATCTTTATCCTTCAACTTCCTATCATTGCCGGACTATCAATGCATTAAAATGCCATCGTAGATTTCCAGTATTATGCTCAAACTGGATTTTTGAACAAAGGAAATGTGAACGGATAAAAATAGTAGTAAAAAGTTTTTCTGACAAATGGAATTTTAATTTGTTCTAGCAACATTACGCCTGAGTTCGTCCCACGTAATTTTATTGAACTGTCCAACGTATATTTTTTCATTAGAACTTTAAATTGGAAACAAATTGAAAATTTTATTAAGAAATCTTGTTCAGCTTACGGTAGAAAACTAGAAAAGTTTTTATTATTGCAATTTAAAATTCTATGCCGCGCCTTAAAACTTTCCGCTTTTTTAAATAGAATAAGTAATAAAATCCCACCTCGGGTTCCAATTTATTGAATTTGGGCTAGATTAGGTTTCTCTCATCGGGAGTCAAAAATTATGGAGACGAAAGTTGTAGAAGTTTCATTTAATTTTCTCGTCGGCTGCTTCAAGACTTCGGAAATAAATTGGGACTTTTTTAATTTCGTTAGCGGGTCGCAGAGGTTTTTTATTTTTAGAATTTAAGTTTTAAGAAATGTTATAGTGTGATCTGAATGCGTAAAAATGTATTACTATCGTTACTTGGACAAAATTTACCATCAGCAATCATTAAGTAGAGATTTTGTTTGTTTGAATATACTGGTGATACAATGGATATTCGGCCACATTCGTTATTGGATCTAGGTATTTGGCCATTTTTTAATACGTGGCCACATACTGAATAGTTGCCTAAGTATCTGCCAATGGCCGGATAATAATACGATAATATTATAAAACGGACTTTTGCAGAAAGGTTTATCAAAAATACGTAATAATTAAAAGCCCCAAAAAAATAAGCCTCACTCAGTTTGCCAATAAATATAGTTACTGCTGCCTGAGAATATTAAAGAACGATTTTGCTAATAACTAATAAGAATAGGACAACAAAACATTATTATCAATCGAACAATACAAGCTTATAATCTAGCATTCGAAATTTATCAATTTTAAATTATGATGTATAAACAAGCTGTGTGATTAAAACCGCACGATAGAAGTGAAAACCTCAGTAGAGCGATTTTAGAAATCATATAAAATTAAGAACAGTTCACACGCAGTAGAAGTGAAACCTTCATAAAAATAAACCAAGCGGTTACCCATCCAAGTACTGACCACGCCCGACGTTGCTTAACTTCAGTGATCGGACGACAACTACTTTTTTACATATAACATTATGTATACTGTGTTCTACCTCATTCCCTCTCAGGCTACATCCTATAGATCTATATCTTTTTATTGGTATCGCTTTTTCAGTTTCCTCGTTCATCAGTTTCATCGAGTCTCAAATCACTCACGTTTTAAACGGCGGTAAAGAAGTTTTGAAATTGGTGTCGCTTTTTCCGTTTCCGTTTCTTTCCTCGTTTCTGTATCGTAGACTCTCAAATGAAACCCAACGGCGCCAAAGAAGTTTTCACTTCAAAAAACTGGTCTGTCGCTATTTACCGCGAGGAGTCTACTTCAATTAGCTTTATAGCTTAGCTTATAAGAATTTTGCAAATGTCAATAATAGGTTATTTAAGTTTGTTTGCAGTCCACGATTAACTAATTCGTCGGGTAGGAAGGCTGGTGTGAGGATGGATTAGAAGTCGAATATTCAGTATTTACCCAAAATCGGCATTCGTTCCATCACTGAAATATACAGAGTGGTCCACATCAGATGTTAAATGCTTGGCATTAATTTTATGGAGGAGCGAAAAATATACCATAAAACTATTGAGGAGCTTTTTATAATTTATAATTACCACTTTTTTATTAAATTTTAGATTATGTGCAAAATTCAAGAACAATATCATTAACAATTTCTGTAATAACTTATGTTATCCAATTTTGTGATATTGCCCGGTCAAAAATCAGTACAAACTTCATGCAAATAATATTGGGAATTACATGCAAGGAGAAACAACTGACAAGAACGTGATAAATAAGTAAGAATAAAGTAATATTTAGCAAACAGAGACAAAATAAATGATAGTACCTGTAATGTCTTTGAAATACAAATTTTTTACAAGGCAGGAACTAGTTAGCTGCATTAGCAAGTAATAATATTTCTCTACTTCTTCAATTTAATTGATTTGTTATACATCTAATACCAATACTTTAATGAGACTCATTAAGATATAGTGCTATACCCAAGCAAACTGTAAAATCACACCATTACCTGGTCAGTATGAAAGATTACCATGTCAATGACAGGTTTAAAATTTATCGATTATGACAGTTCATAGATTCTAGGTAAAACAGTCAGATCCCGCTTACAACTGTTATACGCACGCGCAGTGAGATTCTAGGAGTCCCAACAAACACCAAATCGAGTACGTAATTACTTTATGGGTTCAGGTCGATTGTAGTTGTTATAGGTTCTGTTAGTAGCGAAGATATTTTGAGATTAGTTGTTGTATATTTTTTTGGTTTTCCTGACATACATGATAGTCGAGTGTTCAGAAAATCATCATTAAGTTCAACATATTGCAAGAAAAATATGCAAATGATTTATTTTAGGGGACAAACTCAAGCAATAATCCTAACCCCTTTTAAGGGCAAATGATAGTTAACAAGATATCAAATAAGTTTCAAACCAAGTTATAAAAAAACAGAATAAAAATGATCATACCATTGGCCTATTACAACAAAAGTTCCGACATATATGTCACTTAAAACAAATAAACATCAGGGACATAGCCATTTTAATTAGGCAATGTATTAGAGTTCTCCATAATATCGCCATGGACCACAATCTCAATCCTAACGAACCATTTTTCGGTTCAGGAAAAAAAAGGTGAATACGCTGGTGACAACAGACATTTTGTTTATATTATATTATGTTTATTTACATTATTTCCCAGAACATAAATATTTTTGTAATTTTAAAACACAAGCATTGTGCATAAGGGAACTAAAAAAAACAAAAGACGTGGACACGTTATAAATATTAATTGAATAATTTTCTTTTTCCTTTTAGATACCTCATTACTTTCTGCCAGAAGATCATTCTGGGTCTCATCTTTTGAACTTCTGATTCTTCAGCTTCAATTACAGTCTTATCTTCTGATATTCTCTCTTGTCCCTCCTTATTGCTTCTAGTATAGTTTTTTTAAAATCAAGGGTTTTATTATACTTCACTCTGATTTACCCTGCTAGGAGAATTGATCTATTTTTTATCGTTCGCTGTTTTATTTGATGATTCGACATTCGTTTGCTACTTCATCTAGGACGACGAGGAATAAATAGAAACAACCGTACTGCTAGTTGATGTTGAGACGTCTGCTGATGCTGATTGCACTGCAAGCAATTTTCGAACAGTAGAATACTTATTTTCTAAGGAATCTTCGATGTATTCCTCAACGGTAGAAGATTTCCGCCTCCCATGTCGCTTGATTTTTGCCAAATTTGCTCCAGCATTGGCAAATAAGCTTGCTGAAGAACGACAAAAACATGCCCATTACAGAAATTTTGCGATAGCAGCAGGGATTTTTCGAAACGTATTATTAATTCCAACCGGGTTTTTTTATGCAAGATTAAATTTTAAATGGAAATATCTACATCCTTTTTGAGATTAGAAAAAAATATTCTGGAAAAAAGCTTGATTTCATCCTCTTTTACACATGGTTTTGATTTCATGTATACATGGTGTTTGCAAATGTGTTTTTAAATGAAATTACTAGTTATTTTAATGACTGTGAATTTTATATTAAATTCTGCATTTCTCGTATATTAATATCATTTATCAAAACTTAACGTATTTTCCATCCATATTTATGATTACTTCGCTATTTAGATATCTGCTGCTACCTGGAGGTAAAGGTTTATTTTTCAAATCTCATGGCATTCATGTTTGAAGTCCGATTTAATGATTTATCTTTATTTTCTGCTAATATTTTACTAAATGGGCTACTCGATTGTTAAAAAGTTGAAAATGCTCGAGCTTTATTTCAAGATTGATAATATCGCTACAAGAACACGAGAACAGTATAGGGAAGATGTTCTGTTGTAAAAACTATAATTAATACGTGGAAGTTATTGCAAGAAACAGCATCTCTAGTAAATAAGAAAAGGACGAAACAGAAACGAAGAAAGGAATCTTGTTAAAATGTTTTATTTTCAAGAAAATCGAAGAAAATTTATCAGATAATGTGTCAGAGTTATAAGGTATGGATGACGAAACAAGAAAGTTAATTATGGAACAGTTCAGAGAACTTTAAATCAGTACGGATAAAACGGTTTTGAAATTAGGTCAATTCAAAAGTTAAGCGACGAACAAAAAAAGGAGATATGAATTTGTTCAAATTATAAGAGGAAGTTTTAATCAAAATCCAAAATATTTCAATAAAATTTTATGGACCCATGGGACGATATTTTCAAAGCCGGTATTTATAACATGAAAACCTTTCATATTTGGCAAGTTTGGTGCGGCATTTTGAGGCACGATGTCTTAGGTCCGGCTTTTATCCCTGGCAGCTTCAATGCGTTAAGAGATCTAAACCTTTTGGAAAATAAAATTGAGCACTTCAAACTTTTGGCAGCAGGAGACTTTCATCATAATAATTATCAAGTGTGAATGGATAAACATGAAGCAGTCAACTGACCCGCAAACTCATCAGGTATCATTCCCATGTATACTTTGCTTTGAGGCTATTTGAAAAATACAGTGTATAGTGCAAGAAGTAACAGGAGGAACAGTAATGCAATAATAAAGTTAAATGAAAATGAGAACGAAGCAATAAGAAATAAGCTGGAAGGTCAGAAAAGAATTTACGAGATATGTGACGACGTTAATGGGGGCATGTAGACCATTTCATTTAAGCTAGAAATCATACATTTTATTTATTTTGTTGTTTATGGTAGATTTAAGTTTTAATTACCTAATATGTGACTTCCAAATTTAGTAAACATAATTTAGAAATTATATATGATAGCTCATTTTGTAAGATAATGGCAAAATATAAAGATGAAGCAGTAAATCAGACTCTAAACGTCAACACCATGACACTTCATAAATTCGTAATTCTAAAACCTTCAACATTTCGAAACCGTTAAATTTCGATACAGGTTATATTAGTAAACATGAGATATGCAGATCTTAATAGAAGATTCAAAATCATTAAAAAATGTGGTATCTTATATTTAAAAAATGGCAGGTTGGCATGTGGCTGGCTTGTTTGAAACACCAGTCATACATTGAAACAGAAGCATGTGTCAAAGGAAATAATTAAATCTAGAAAGGCGTAGAACGGCCACGAAGAAGTCTTTTTCTAATCGACAGTTACACTTTTATCTGCCAGTCAACTAGAATCGAAACTTGTATCTGTCGATTATTGCTAATAGGTGGATGTATCTATCGATTACTGTTGACTGACAGATAGAAGTGTAAATTAGTACTAATCGACAAATTAATCTGTCGATTACTGCTAATAGGCGGATCCATTTGTCGATTAGTGTTGACTGACAGATAGAAGTGTAAATCAGTACTATTCGACGGATGTATCTGTCCATTAGTGTTATTTGACAGGTGTATCTGTAGAAGTGTAAAATAGCCCTAGTGTTAATCGATAGATACAACTGTCAGTCAACGCTAATCGACAGATATATCTGCCTATTAGCAGTAATCGACATATACAACTGTCGATTAGGGTTGACTGACAGATAGAAGTGTAAATTACTATTAGTCGACAGATGTATCTGTCGGTTTATCTGTCGATTAGAAAAAATATCTTCGTGGCCGTTCTACGCCTTCGTAGAAATAAAACAAATTTTGTTCGGAATATTAATCTCGAATTTTAAAAATAATAGAGATATTTTTAATTAAATAGTTATCTGGATCACCTTGTATAATTGCTTTTCAGGTATTTTAAGCAAAGCAGCCGACATTCGACATTTGTTAGACAAAGAGCATTTTATTTACGCTACAAATAAAAAAATATATATATTTATAGTGCCCATATTTTTCACCTTGTATCAGGCACCGAATATTCTTAAAATCGTAACTACTTTTATCAAAAGGTACTCATCATTAAAGGCGCACTTTAAAATTTTTTTAATTTGCTCTCTAGTCAAGATCTTTGATTTTGTATGGGTTGGTAACTTTGTCCTTAATGCTTTAAAAACGCTGTTATTTTAAAATGTTTGCTGATATCTACGTCGTCGTCGCTATATACATATAAATGTAGCTTTGATCAACGAATAACTCGTCCACAGAAATAAAGATCTCTAACCTTCGATTTCTCCTGAAAATATGTAATTTTTAGTATATTTCCCAGAAACGCCTTTCCCTTCTCACCACTTCACCAACTTATCGTAATTGTGCTAAAAGTGTTTTTAAGGGCACTCATGTAAATTGCGGAATTCGTTTCGCACATTCTGCATGCCTTAAAAATGTGCTTTTAACACTTAAATCATAAATAACTATTGTTGCACGACAACTTTTGCTTTTATTACTTTTCATCACCTCTAGAAATAGCCTTAATTGGACCACTATAAACATACAGATTATATTCATATGTTACGATATTTATATATTGCCAAATATATAGATGTAAAATACCCAAAAAGGCAAGATTCGTCTAAGTGAATGTACTGGCTAGCTAGTAATTTCAGACTAGAGTTATGTGATTCAACCAGGCCGATTCCCCAATGACCCAACATTCCTGCCGATCAATTATTATTTTTATTAATTGTATACACATATTTATAATTTAGTAAAATCGGCATTTTATATTATTAGGACATGTACATTTTACATTTCACTTATCATTTAATTCTCGAAAATTAAAGATCGCAACTATTTGATGGTCAAAAACGTTTGTGTAGAATTATTTTGAATAAAATTACTATTTCAAAAATTTGATCTTCAAAAATAATTCCGTCAATGACGCAGTCGTTCGTGTAGGTATCTCAGACATTCATGATTTTGCAAGCAGTCCCATAAGAAAACGTTGCCGAAGCCCAGAAAATCGTCAGTTTCAACAGTTTGCTGAGACATAGACCAATCCAAGGAAAGAAAATGACAATTACGAACAAGAAAAACCTATAACAAATCCATTCCATGTCTGCTCCTTCTACCCATACCGCTGGGAACTTAGAAGTAAAAAGCATTAGAAACCTCATACTACCAAGTATCATAGGAAAAACCTATATATCTGCTACTCGACACACATCCAATTTCCACATAAACCTTACAGAAATCGAAACTTTCTTATTTAATATAAAAAATATTTTAATTCGAAAAAGCAAAATTATTTTCAATACAAAACAAAATGAAATCTTTCCAATTCTTACGTTCTATAAATTTAATTAAACTTATGAATACCTTTACTGGCAATTTTAAGAAACACCAAAATTTTTCGCATACCCAATCGATCAAAAAGAGGACTACTTAATGTAGTAGGCAAAGTCGACAAATAGCTCTTTGGCCTTCTAGACTCAGACGATGAAACCCCTTTTAATAATTATTTCGAGATGCTAACAAAAAATCAAGAAGTTTTGAATAAAAATGTTTATAAAGAACAATTAATTCTATCCACTCTTACACAGAAATATATTAAAAATTTAGAAAAAAATACTAATCAAATATTTATAGTAGAAAAAATTAATTTACTTCAAAGGAACCAGTCAGATCTATCTAATGTCTTGTATGTGTCTTTAATTTTGGACAATATATTGCAATTAAATACCTTAAATTCTGTAATAAATAATATCGAAAATGCAATCTCATTTGCTAATGTCAATAAAATGCACAACTCCATACTCAGTCCTAACCAACTTTTAATATTAATAGAAAATATGAAAACAATATACGGTCCAAACCGAATGCCTCAATTCGAAGAATTAATAAATTTTTTTAACTATTTATCTGTCCAAGATATTATTAAAAACAACTAAATTTTATTTTCAATACACACCCATTTTTTCCCAACCATTATATATTTTACAAACTCTACATAATACCTGTTGCAAACAAAACCATTTTCCTCTCTAATTTTTACGTTCTACTCACAAAAGAGGATCACTGGACCACACTAGAAGAATGTCCGCAACTAGAAGACCTTTTTGTCTGCAAGCTAGCCGCCCTAGCGAAAGACGAACGATTCGAGCACTACTAACAACGTCAAACAAGATGTGTCCGTTAATCAATGTTAACTACCAAAAAAGTGCCATTCAACGACTAAATGGTAACGAATTTTTGGTCATTCCTGTAAACGACACAATTACCCGAGACAAATGTCACCGAGGACGCTGCAAAATCTCTGAGACGAGTATTGTTACCCTATCTATGTGCTCTGTTGAGGAAGGTAACAAAACGTACGAAAGTTAAAAAAAAAAACAACTTCAATATGTGTTTGAACTGCCAAAGTTTTCCCATGTCCAAAGTAGCAACAATATTTCCAAGTCAACTCTCGAAGAAATATACCTGGATGAATTGAAGACAGTCCAGGAAATATTGTCAACAATCCAGTTGCACCTCCTGTATGCGGAATCCTGCTGTATATTGGATGGAAGAAATGGAACAAGCCGGTTTCATACATTTTGTAAGTATTATATAACTTGCACAGAGGCAAGGGAGAGACGAACAACTCAATGTTAATAAATCATCCGAGATAACGAAAGCTGCCATGCCTTCTTTGTCTGTCTCCAAGGGTAATGAACAGAGATAGCGCACGAGACGGGCGCGGTCGTTTGCCCACCGAATTCAAATTAACCTTCCCTTTTTTCTTTATTTCTTCAAAATTTGCAAGTTCAATTAAATAAATACTCGCATATAATTCAAAATGTAATTTATTTGGCTTTAAATTATTGAATAAGTGGATTTGACATAAATTTAATTAAATTGCACTAATGCTATTTTCGATTGCTATTTTTTCTGAGTAATCTTTCATTGACAAATGTAAGCAAAATCGAAAGTGGCATAATCTCAACTGAATGACAAATGTAAATAATACTTATAAGAACAAAGACATTGCCTGAACATGCTTGCAACAAATTATCATAATAATAAATAATACCTACACACTTTAATCACTAATAAAAGCCAATAACTCAAAGTGGTCAGCTATTAGAAAAAAAACGTAAACAGCACAACCAAACAAAGAGGCCATTACAAAAATGCCAAGCCGTCATCGGCGCACGTCACTGTCACTCTTCTGGTGCAGCGTTGCCAAATTGAAAGTTTTTGATTTATGGTATAGCTTTTATTACTTAATCAAGCGTGGGTAAAAAAAGAACATCAAAATTTATATACAGAATAGGCGACTTGGCAACCACGGGGAAAGCGATGACTGCTCCACCTACGATAATTTTCCTTGATGAGTGACAAGGAAATAAGTATATAAGTATAGAAAGTTACGTGAAACAAAAAGAGATGAAGAACAATGGACAAATTTGCTGGGCCAGTAACCAGTCTCTTCTCTTGTCTCTGCCTTGCATGATAAGTTGTGAAATGAGATAATTGTGACCTGGGCGCGGAAAGCATCTACATATCTCCGTGGAACATTTTCCTTATATGCACAAAAAAGAGGTCATTTTACTTAAATCTTAATACTTTACATATGTCCATATTAAATCTTTTCAAGCTAATCATGTCAGATGAAACAAAATTGGATTACAAATTAAACCAAGATTGCGAGGAAGTGTGGTTTTAGAGGCAACTCCAATAATTAAACTTCAATAGGTTAAACATCGAGCTATATCTAATAATAAGTATATTTTGTAGAAAACTACAGTAAATAAAACCAAACAAGCTCACAACATTTCCTTTTGCAACGGGAGCGAAACTATTATAATTAGTTTTCGCCTCACGCGTCTTGTCTAGGTACGAATGCTAGCAGAATGACACTAAAATTTTACGGCAAAACTTAATGGCAAAGTTCTAATTTTATTTATTTATCTCACGTTTCACTATATTTAGGTCAACTCGCACCCCTATAAAGTTTGGGTCTAATTAACACCGGTCACAGGACTTAACTTTGTAACTACGAGTTCAGCATTTGCTGCCAACGAAATGTCTTATTTTAACAGTTCATATAAGCCGTTTATGGCTCGTAATATGTTTTATTTGTAAATGTTCGACGGCATTTTCTTATATTTGCTACAACTACAGTTGGGTCGCCTTATTGGCCCCTTATAGTAGAAGCCACATACGTTTTCTATATAAATCCACAACCATATTTCGTCCTCATATGGATCAATAGTTTCAAAACAATGGATCGTTATCCCCAGTGGGGTCTTCAAAGTATCCCAAGAAGTTTCGAAACCGGACCTATTTATAATTAGGTAGAAGATAACCTATTATACTATAAATATAGCAATTTAAAATACATAGTTATTAGTTTAGTATCAATAACAAAACATATATTTATAATAATAATCGAGGTTTAGATCTTGCTCTTAGAGGCAGGCCTACATTTTGAGATCAGAGAAATCTGCAATGAAAATGATGAAGTCAGTAAAAACGTATGTCATTCTTGTCCCCACATAAAGACTTGGAGTTAATCACACATACGGAACTAATGACCAAAAAGATTACAACATAGAAGCAGAAAGCCTTACATAGGTAATATCGGCATGAGTTGGCTGCCGATAATGTCCATCGTGAAATATCGAACTATTGGTTAATAGAGCGGACTTATTCTCTAAAACTGAAAGTCTTATTATCGCCGTTAAAGATCATAGAAACTACATCAAGTATAGGTATTGCCAAAGATGCTAGCGTTACTGATAACTGATCTAAAGAAATAATCCAACAGATAACTATAAGCTGCAAATCTCTCTCGTCAACTGAATACCTGCAAGGCCAAAATTAAGTTGTAAAGTTACAATATACAAAACAGTATCGAAAACGAAGTGGAAAAAGGAAACAATCCACTCTATTGGGATAAAGCGGCTCTTACGGAATAGATCAGACATACTTTTAGTCAATAAAAATCACAATCACACACACTCCTTCCTGATTAATGCCACAGTTCTAGAAGCATTGCGAACCGTACCTGATCCCTCTAAGGTTGGTTTAGACGTAAAGGTATAATAATTGTAAGGCCAGCCACAATCAGGATTCCACAAAAGCTAAGAGAAGGAGGAGCTTCACACCCAGGCCGGTTAACAATAACAAGTTAACAATTATCTCATCAGGAATTTCCAGCTTTACCGTCCTCAGCGATGCAATCTGATAAAGTTTTTAATAAAAGTGTACCAGGTTCCGCTCGTCTTGGAATAGATTTACAAATTTCTCGTTAAATACAAAAAAAATGTTCACTCAGAAGTGAACGTGGATTAAAATACACACATATAGGACGGAAGTACACCACAACTTCTACGAATTAGGATTCGTCCGATTTTTTAAGCTACATGAATCCTGGCGGTTAAAATTAGTGTTGAAAAGTGTTAAATATATCTTACAAGTCATTTAGATTTTTTAAGATTTCCATATCATTCCAATTTGCCTTCCGATTTGGTGGAGTTGGAGTTTACACATTTTAATATTTTTAGATGTTTCAACAATGCACTAGTTTTAGTAATCTTACCAAATTCGCAATAATATACTTTTGACTTAACAGCGCAGAAAAGTAAAACCGCAACCACCCAGTGTCATAAATGCCAATTATTTGGTCACTCACAGGCAAAATGTAATGCAATCCCTGGGTGTTTGAAATGAGCTGAGCCGTATTTTAAACAAAAACGTCCTGTATGAAAAAATTACAAACCCAAATGCTCTAATTGCAATGGCATCCGGTAAATTATCCAGGGAGTTACAAGCACCCCGCTACGCTTGGAACTTCTAGACCTTAACTCACTTTTAACCCAACAACGGTTACCTAGTGATCCCAAACTAATAACCTACTTACCAAAGGAACACCCCTACTATTGAGAAAGCATTTCCTAAAATAGTAAACACGACCAAACGATGCAAAGTCTAACCCTGTGGCTTTCCAATTTCTTTACGGATAGAAGCATCCGAGTTGGTATTGATGGACATCTATCGGAGGAATTTAAAATCAATGCCAGAGTGCCTCAAGGGTGTATATTATCTCCCACACAGTTCCTGCTCTATACCAACGATCTCTTAGACAGGACAAACAATTATATTTACAGCTTTGTGGATGACAGCACGCTTATATCCTCATTCATGTCGCGGACTCCAATGACCGCTGCTCGTTCCCAACGCGAGGGAGAAAATCAGATTGCTTCCATCAAAGAGACTATGAACGCCATCCTGGAATGGTGTGAGGAAAACATGTCCAGATTAACGCAAAAAATACTCAAGCAGCTGTCTTCTCCGAAAAAGTAAACACCGCAGGACCTGACTTATCAATGACTAGACAAACACTGACTCTGGCCTCATATATAAGCTTGATGGGCATCAACGTAGAAAACAAAATGTCTTGGCAGAATCACGTCACTAAAATCGCCAAGGCATCAACACAAAATCTAGGAGCACTCTATAAAGCAAAAAAGTTGTATACACCTTATCACCTCTTACTGCTCTATAAGGCCCAGATACCATCTCTGGAATACTGTTCCCATGTGTGGAGCTCGGCACCCAAACACTTGCTCGAGATATTAGCCTCAATACAGAGGAAAGCAGTCCTTCTTGTGGATGACCCCGAGTTGACTAAATACCTTGATAGCCTTGAACATCGAAGTAAAGTGGCAGACCTATCTCTCTACTATCGATACTACTACCTAAGATGTTCGAACGAACTGACACTTATGATTCCGCCCAGAGTTGTGCCAAACAGAAACACCCATCAGACATTAGCTGCTCATCATGCTCATCAACATATGATTCAGTTGCGAACACCTAGGACATCGCTGTTGCGGAACTCCTTTGTCTGGAATGGGCTTCCGAGATACGTCTTTCTCGAAAACTACAACGTACAGCGCTTCAAGTCCAACGTCCATCGTCTTCTCCGCACATGCACCGCTCGTTGAGTGGTATAGGATTTCCCTTTTGTATGTGTGCCGAATATAAAACAAAATAGAAGCCCAAATGCAAAACTTCATCCCTCAATTGAATCTCAGCCCAAGCACTGGCCAACTAGAAAAAAGGCACCACATTGTCATTCTACCTGTTCATGAAACTTAGCTGAAGACCAAAAATTTACATTCCCGAACTACAATGTCTTAAGGCCTGACAGGGCGGTTCGAAAAGGCGAAGATACTAGCTAGGAAGTGCTTCATTGTAAGTGAAATTTGTAATCCTGTAACATTCATCACTTTATTCCTTAAAATTGGAATGAATTTATTCCGGCTTTCGCATCAGCCTTTAAATAAAAGTTTTGCTAACCTTTTCGAAGATAAATACCAACCCATGCTAATAGCAAATGATCTAAAAGCAAAATCAAGAACATGGAAATGCCATGGAGCCAATCCTAGTGGCCATAATCTCCGCGCAAGTTCAGATGTATAATTTTGTAGTTCTACCTCTGGAAAAACACATCCACTTTAGAGGTGGGCTCTCGGAAAAGCAAGTTTATTTTTATCGGTAAGAATATAGACAGGGTCTCGGTTCCCAAAGTACTTTGTACTAACTTAACTATGATCATCTCCCGGCGATATTGAAATTCGATGACATCAATTTCGTGAGGCATCAATTTGTAGAGAAACGATTTACTTAAAATGGTAAATATCCTGAGGCCTAGTAACAACAACCATAAGATTGAGCAAACAGAGGCCGAAGTCACTGAAAACATGCATATTGGTTTGGCCAAGTGCAGTATCACCGAAATGATTAAATACACATAGTACAGATAGCTGCGTAATTAGGTTTAAAACCGCGTTAAAAAGAAGAGGTTACAGTAAATTACAATAACTTCGAAACAGTAAAGCAGGATAATAACTACGGTAAACGTAGCAAAAAGTTCCGCAGTAACCAAGACTGATATTTGCATTTATTAAACATTTTAATTTTTAGATTTGTTCGTTCTTGACAACGGGGACAGATTTTTCCTCGAAACGTTGATCGTTTTACGGTTTCTTTTAGGGTTTTCAGCTTCGTTAGGGTTACTAAACTAGCACTTGTGCTGTTTACACCCTGGAGCCAGAGCCCAAGCGGCTCCATTTTCCAAAAAATCGTACATTGAAGTGGAGAAAAGGCAACAATTTGTAAGATAAACAAGACTGCAAGTTACTACAAAAGTGAGAAACATAGTTAAAAACCTGAATGCTAGGAAAGCCCCAGTATTCGATAACCTGCCATACAAAGTGCTTAAAAACGACCAGAAAATATTATTGCCAAAATTACAGTTTTAGCTGAGGTCATCATAAATTATTGTTACTTCCAATCGGCATGGAAATTTGAGAAAAAGTTATCTTGATTCATAGAATTACGGAAGATTCTCGATATACATTATGTGGTGCCTCAAGAACTTAAAGTAATCGTGTAGAATAATAAATTAGTACAGGGCTAATTATTTATTGGACGGTTCGTCAAACAATCAGACTGGTCACGAACGTGCTAGAAAGCTTTAACAAGAGCCACCATATAGGGGCGTTGTTTTTTTTATATTAGCAAAGTCTTTGATAAAGCCTGGCATAGCGGGCTCCTAGATAAAATGATCAAGCTAGGTTTTCCAAAGCGTTTAGTGCTCTTCTTAACTAACAGAAAGTTTGTAGTTTCAGTGAATAGCGCATCAAAAATATGTATGGACGAGAGACTGGAAAATCAAGTTGAACACCCCAAAAACCAAAGCTATTTTCTTTTTGAAATCTAGAGTCGCTCACCCAGAGAGATGGATAAAAGCTTCCGACCGACGTAGAAATATCTTGGAACGGTCACGTTAAATACTGAAACGGCCCAGACCTACCCTACAAATTATACAACTAAAAGCAAATTCACTGCTTAATCAAATTAATTTTATTTAACGCAGGCAAAATTAATCAAATATAAAAAATAGAAAGTAGAATTCCCATACGAAGCGCCGAATAAAAGAAACGTATCGAGTGACGGGGGGCGCGAACACCTATAAAAAGGCAAATACGCGACTGAATCAAGACACTTGTTAGTTAGCAGTTTTACGGTACATACGAGTACCTGTGAGTGCTGTGGGCTCCCTTTGCGAGAAATTGGATATACCTTGGCGACGTCTTCGACGGCCGCGAATGTTGTATATCTAATTACATTGATATTATTGGCTTAACAACGGGAAACCGGCTGGTTTAGTCAACGGTATCAATAAGGAAATTTGGAAAAAGGATTTCGGGACATTCATAGGTATTAATTAAGTTAGGTTACCCTCTGGCGACGTTTCGACGGCCGCGAATTGGGTAATCTAAGTTATTGGCAAGCCAAAGAGTTATAATTACATGAAGTTAGGTTACCCTCTGGCGACGTTTCAACGGCCGCGACTAGGTAATCTAGGTTCTTAGCAACAGAGCGACGTCTTTGTGCGGCCGCGAAACTGTTGACAATTATTCGATTGTAACCCTTTCATTGCTTTTCAAGTAAAAGAAAGTTAAAGTAAAAGCTAAATTAGCTAGCAAAATGCTGAAAGTCACGCGAGAACGTACTAAGACAGTAGAGTCAAAGCAAACCGATCCTGAATTAGTCCAAAGTGAACTGTGTAAAATTACAGGTGAGAAGTTATTTCATCAGAATGTAGGTCACATATTTCGTTAATGTATTACACCTATTCAGTTATCTGACTCTATAAATCGAGTTTGGTAAAGCAAAATAGATAAATAACTAATATAAATTTACCAACACAAGTTACTTTTGTCACGAGACGAACATGATAATTATGTCCTCTTTCTTTGTGAATTAAAATATTATAAACTTATGTGCCATTAACCAGGGTTAAATCACTTTAATAAATAAAATCAAATTACCCATTCACTACATATATATCATGAGTTGATTCAAGATAATCATAAAAAAGAGAAAGATTCGTTGCCGATGGCATAAATGTGGTACAGATTTAGGGAACGGTATTCAGGTCAAATTAGACAAGAGTATCGGGTTTCGGTCAGGCCAATTAGGCCATGTAAATAAAAAAGTGGGCAAACACTCCGTAGGTATAAAATATGTAGGAATGATTCCAAGAATGAATTATGGACACAATGTAGGGTTTGACATAAAGTAATGTGAAGTATATATTTAAAGGGTTTGAATCAAATATGGAGGCCATAAAGACAACTTAGGTATAGGTTTGGCTGGTTTGCTGAAATTGGTTATTAATATTGACAATACATAATTAAAAATAAATTACTTATTGAATGGGTTATGAAGCTTGCAAGCATTCAAAATCTACCACTGGACAAGGTCCCGCGGCTGGCGTACCGCCCCTGCGTTAAAAAAAGTATATCTTAGCCTGATCAGCGAAAAAAGATCCGCGGCTGAAGCACCTTCCCCGCGTGAAAAAAAGTAAAATTCTGCCTGGTGTGCTACCACCCGCGGATGGAGTATCTCCCCCGCGTGAAAAAAATTATAAAAACTAAAGATCTTTGGTACTGCAAGTTAATAGTATACAAGGTTAGCGTTTCTGGTGCAAGGGACTGACTTACGTGCAATTAGGTATATAGTGTCTGTTGGTTGGTCATTGGCGGTTTGATAGAGGCGGACGAATGAGGTGAAATGGATGTAATGTAAATATGAAGTATACCTTTTCGCCGTGGGCCATTACTTGCCACCTATTTTTGATAGCGATTTCATGCAAATTGGTCACCATAGTTTGGTCAAACATAATGTTTATAAATTAAGTTGGATATATTCTTTATACCATTGAACGAATTGATTATCTGATAAACTTGTGTATGATTTTATTTGTTACAATTTTACTGTCCAATTTATTGTTTGTTAAAATGCCTATAGGCATTAAGGATTTCGTTACTTGAATTGAGTTGTGATTTAATTTTCATTTGTACGACTTTGATTTACCAAATTGATAAACTTGAATTTGATTTTATTTGTTATAATTTTACTGTCCAATTTAAGTTTGTTAAAATGCGTAAGGATTTCGTTACTTGAATTGTGTTGTGATTTAATTCCCATTTATACGACTTTAATTTACCAAATTCATAACTTGTGTATGATTTTATTTGTTGCAATTTTACTGTACAATTTATTGATTAACAAATTGCGTAGAGATTTATTTGTTAAAATTGTGTTATGATTTATATTTCAATTGTACGACTTTTACTTACTAAATTGCTAAACTGCCTATAGCTTGAAATTGATAGTGCACTGGGTTGTTTAATGTATAAATTTCTAATTATTATTAAAATAAATTGTTTGTCGAAAATTGGCTCTTATTGCTGTTAATAGCTTTTCAGACAAGAGGTACGCTACTCGAATATTCGATAAACAAACTTAAACTTATTCAAACTCTAAAAGAACCTGCTACGCGCACAGCTAAAATACAGGATCCTCAACAATAAATTATTTCAAAGAAATAATAGTTCACGTGACGATCACAGCCAATACTATACTCTGGCGTGTAAACACACGACCGGGATAAGGGTAGTTTCAATACCTAGGAATTATTTTCTGGATGCTTAACAACAATGATGGCTGCCAACCGCCATCGCCAGTTTTGTGCTCTTTACTCATTGCTGTGCAGGACAAACCAACTCAGTATAAGAGTAAAAGTCATTATATACACAGTTTTAATTAGACCGTTATTAATATTTGGTGTTCCTACATGTGCAAGCATACAGCTGCTCAATATAATTAGAATAAAATTTAAAGGAATATTGCGAATTCTCCGTGGTTAGTTAGAAACGCAGTTACTCACAGAGATCTAAAAATTGAATCACTAAATGAATTCTTTAATAATTACACCAAATACTAGATGCATTTAGATACTTTATTTTGTGTTCTAGATTAGAGAAATAATGACTATTATTATTATTTTGTAAATTTGACTGCCTGTAAATGTATTTTGACTAGAATAATTAGTTACCGTAATGGCGATTCGTTACTGAAACGACGATGAATAGAAACAATTCGTCTGGTGTATAAATTTATGTTTTATGCATGCACACGTTTCTTGACTTTTGCTGAGGCGGAACTACTTCAAACGGCTTCCACCAGAAATATAGTTTTTGTAAAAATATGTTGATTTTATTATTCGCATAGGTGTTTTTTTCTTGTTTTATATTTTTAAGGCTCTTCCGAACATTTTTTGTCAGGCTGTATAATATTTTATCCCAATATATAAAATAGTATTCTTCGCGAAATTTTCATGTTAGTGTTTAATTGTGCAGATATGTTTGCATTTGTAACACTACGACAAAATGGATCCTCCCGACAATGATATTGGGGGCTTTTGTAATATAACATATGCTACAAAATATGATTGTGCCAGAATGAACCATCGATTATTTTAATGCATCACTTCAAATAGCTTCCTCACTTCAAATGGCATTTATTTTACATCAAATCTAGAATTTCCCTCGAAATTTCCCCCACACCATTCCTCATATCTGCACCACGTTTTATTCGTATAAACGCATAACTAATCCTAATTTCGTCAAAGAGCCGTTCCCATGAGCCTTGCTCAGCCACAGACATCTGGATACAATGGTTATAAAGTTTCTCCAACTGCGTAAAACGGGAACGTTCTCCTCGGAATTTGTTAAAGCCACAAGTCCATAAAATGGAAAATTTGGAACAGCAGTAAATTTTTCGCCAGCCTAGAGGCTTTCATAAACCATATTGATGGTGTGCAACTTTAATTTGGATTTCCATTTGTTTTTCCGGGGCTGCTTATTGAGTTTTTGACGATTTGTCTTTTTCATATCACATCCTTAATGGGACCGAATGCCTCCGTGCAAACACTTTGAGATAATACGGATGTTCATTCGGCTTTTGATTTGTCCCGAAGCATTTGATCAGCAAGGGAAAGCAAAGATAATTCTTTATTTCGAATTCGGTTTTAATTTATCATGGGAAAGGGAAACGGAAAACGTGCGATATTCCAGCAAATATACTGGTAGAATAAATCATTCAATGCAGTGACGTGCTTCTGTTGGATAAAAATTAACTTGACGAACATTTAAAAATAACCCGCATTGTGGATGACCTTGGTCATGTTTTTATTCAGGCTACATTAAGCACATATGTATTTGACAGCACTTAAGCTGATATGGCTTAGTCTTCCGAAATCAATATAATTTTTAGAAATTTAGTAGTTTGGATTTTGGGTTAGGAAAATTTTGAAAAAAATTAATATTTTCGCGATTAGCTTATGTGTGTCTTCGTGTCCTTGCAGTTTCTCGATAATATACTGTTGTGTAAAAGAAAGGTGTGGGTGTGCATATAATAGAATCAGTAATACCATCTCCAAATAAATACTATTTGCTGTTAGTGATATTCTATAATGTTTTAAAAACTTTTTACCTCTATCGATTTGTACGCGTTCATGTTCTGCATTAAACGAATTTGTTGATAGTTCGTGAGAGCTAAGTACTTCCTAGGATTGTCTTAAAAATGTGAACATCTCTTTCCAATATTTAGGAGCATTGCTTCGTCAATTTTATAATATTCTGATAAATCTATCTTGTCGAACACCCGCCTCTCTGTTTGTAAGTAGTTAACTTTCTTGAGTAGTAATGTACCTATGATGTCGAATTCGATTGGGTTTCATATTTGCTATATTTTCGTTTAATATCTAAGGAACACTTTGAACATTGCTTCAATGTATAATTATTGAATATTCGTGTTGCATTTAGGAAATCAATTAAAATCAACAAAACTTACACTCAACCATGCAATGTTTATCTGAGTTTTCAGTTTCAATTGACTATATAACTTTGCGGAATGATTATTTTTACGTTTAATTTGGATAAACTATGTACTAATTTTTAGCAATAATTAGTTTAATCAAAGCCACTTTTTAGACACGGTAATTTTAAAATTTATTTCTATGGCAAAAAATTATTTTCTCGTTTAAATATTTATAATATTTGGAGACACGCTTTTTGAAATTTTTTAAATAAATTTGATTTTTTTAAATTCACTAATTTGTATTTATTTTAATTGGGATTTACCAGAAACTGGCAGAACCATGCAGAGCTGCGCTTAAACGAAATATTATAAATCAGTAGTTTTATATTATTATTTTTTCTGTTTTTTTTTTTTTATAAAAATCAAAATGAGGAAATCGTTTTCTGATTATATAATTTTTTTAATATCAATTTTTGCCTAGCAAGTAGCAAGTTTGAAGTCAGCGTATCTTCAATAATCTCGACTATTTAAAGTTAAGATATTTCGTCATATTTTCACCAGCTTTAATGTAAAAATACTTGATATATAAAAATGTACTAAGAAAAATAAATGAAAGACCTTTTGTTGGCCCAACGTGTATATGTTTAAAATATTAACACATTTACAATAAAACGTTACTATTTTTTAAGCTTTAAATTATTTTCTTATTTAATTGTGCTTTTAAAACCCGTTAAGGACAATTTATATTTTCCAGCAAAATGTAAATAAAATTTACTTATCAGAAGAAAACAAATTGAACTTGTCAACGGCAAATTCATCATCACGAAGTCTAATTAATTATTGTATTTATTTTGCTGGGGCAGCGGCATATATTTTTATATAAAAATGCGTTTAAAAGGTTTTTAAAATAATATAATATATATTATATTTTCAAATATAGTAATTAAACAAAATTAACGCACCAACATAATTGCGACAAATTTGATGCTCCATGAGAAATTTATTCTGCAATTATTTTTGATAAAAGGATAATTTTTGTACTAATTGGATTAAATAAAATGTTTGTTTTTCCAAAAATTGGTAACATCCTATAGGCAATACTAGCAACCGTAACAGATCGCAATTGAGACTAGAATCATATATTTAAGGAAATATATGACTAGAATATAGTCACCATCTTATCTTAATATTATTACTTTTTCTCGCTTCATTATTTATGTTGCTAGAGGAGATACGCAGTTTTATAGCTCAACGTAATTTTGTCAATAAATTACGATTTTCATTGTCAATGTCTTGATAATTACAAAAACAAATTTAAAGCATCATTTTATTAAACTTGTTTTTCCACAACTGTTAAATAAATTGCTCATTATAACTTTGTATGCGATTAAGTCACGGTGTCTATTGTTCACGCCTATTGAACTATAATATTTTTTAGGTGGAAATTATGGACAAAGGATGATGATGATGATGATGAAAACTGTATCAAAAAATTTGTTTTAAATTTAGTTTGTTGTATGTTTTGAAAGATGTTCTTTAAAATATCCAAAAAAATTGTAGTATTCAACTCTCATAATATAATAACTATTACTCATTTGGTTTTGCAAACTATTGTCACGATTAGTTATCCGTGACGCCACCCCAAGGTATATAGCTCAGATATTTGATCGATCTACATCAGGTGAGACGAGATAACAAAGAAAGCACTTTGGTAAAACAATAATAACGTCTAATTAACACTATACCCGATTATTAGAACATGCATGTCCTTTCGGTTGAGGTATGGTTTGAATTGTATATATGTATTATAATAAAGTGCTTTAAGAGCGGGGTTGTGTTTTAATTTATTGTTGGGCTGTGTTATTTCATGAGATAATTATATAAAGTTCTTAGTTTATCTCAATTTCACTCAGCACTTTAAGGCACCATAACTATTTAATTTTAAAAATCACTTTACTTTGAATATTGACAAATCTATCCCGAATAGGGTCTGAAGATAAGGATATTGTTAAAACCCTTACCACGTCCCTGTGGACTGTAGTAGGTGATAGCGGAATAGGTGAGAGACAAAAGACTATTGGACTGATGATGGTCCGATTGACTATTTATATCATAAAATCTGCTGACCATTGTAAACTTAAGGTTCATAACTGCCTGCGCTATTCGCTCGCGTTATTTATAAATTAAATTGAAAGTTTATATAACATTTTCCAAGTTCAAGTTCAAACTTAGGACGTGATAATAATTAATTTGTAGTTTAAATGTCTTTTAAAACTTTTTACCTCTATCGATTTGTACGCGTTCATGTTCTGCATTAAACGAATTACACACTATCATCCTCATGAGTAATAGACATCATCACATTCTCATTGAATAACATCATATTTAATTATAATAATAAAACATAAATTGAAATCAGAATTACATATAAGCAAGTAAGTAAACACTTTTTTGTTGAAAACACGTGATACATGAATTAAAAGAAATCTAACACAACAGACTTGCCGGGTTCAAGCGATTTGAGTAAATGATAAATGGTGTATCTCCATTAATAACAGAGATATTGAAGGGATTCCAAAATAGGATTGACAGAAAAAAAACGGGGCAAAACTAATTTTAATTTAATATATTATGATTGCTAGTATACCCCACAGAGAATATCAATTTCCGACAAAAACATAGCATTTATATTACACCCCGTATAAAACGAGAATTAACTTTTTATCAAGTAAGTATAATGCAGTTCTCAAGGGACAAGAACAATGGGGAAATAAATCAATTAAATAGGTTCAGAAAAATGTAGCATCAAATTTGCCTCGACATGATAGTGCGTAAATTTTGCCCAGGTCTTTAGAATCCTTTATAGCAATTTTTTAGAAAATTTGCCTATTGTTCCAATTTTTCTGAGAAAACTGCCATGACTTTTATGAGCTAGATGTTCCTTCTTTTCGGACTTAAATAAGCATCCCATGCAGTGAAAGAAACATTTAATTAAAGCTTTTTATCTACATAACTTTATGGTCTTCAAGTACTTTAACTGCCTTTTAAAGATTCCAATATCCTATTATAAAATGAGTATTTATAGTGTAAGTGCCCAGCGACATAAAGTTGCATTTATGAATACTGTCTTGGAAATTTTTGTGTGGCTTAATTGCGGCTAGTCTACCACCTTTTCCCTTTATGAAAATTTTCGTAGTGGGGGCGTTTGCTTTCCAGTTCTTCCGAAAGCCGACCATTTCGCGTAGTGCAAATAATTTATGGATACTGTTTTTATTTTTAATGTAATCGCGAGGCAAGTTTATGAAACGCGCGAAAAAAAAGTGTCCGACAAAAATTTTGGGGCGTTAAGGGTGTCCGACAATTCAAACATATCCAATTCATGGGTTAAAAAAATTTATGAATAACGAGCTGATTTTTTCAGGATTACTTAATAAAAATATGTAGAAAATAAATATCCAATTGTCCGACAAATTACATTTTCCGACTTTCCAGTCCGACACGGGAAAATCATCGATTTCACGAAGCCAAAAAATTTACGAATAACTGTCGGACAAAAAAGAATCATGTATGTAAAACAAGTACTCGACATGTGGTATAACTGTCCGACAAATATGTCGGGACCAATCTGCAGTCCGACAAAAAAACATCAATTTTAAACAGCATTATTTTTCAAGTATTCATTAATTGTGATAAAGTTTTATAAGCTACTGTAAATGGATTGTGAAATGCGTAAATAGCTAATAATATGTATTGAAACCTTGATTGAAACTTACCGACCCCCAGTATATGTATTACCTTCTGAAAGTCGGCAGTCAGACACGTGATCGTACAATTTTTTACAAACCTATTTCGACCCATCCATTACGTTGTGTATTTAGTAGCTGCCAAATTCTTTTAGAGTTTGGAGCCGCAATAATTCTTTTGTATTTTCCATCTTGGGAACTCTTGTTTCCCCCTTTTTTTCTTCCTTATCTTAGCAATTAATACACCAAGTACATTTAATACATTTATTAAATAAACGGAACTAGTGAGCACATGTTAACCCATCAGATAACCCTGACGTCCTACTAATAGAACGGCATCTTTAAAAATATCTGCGCACACCAATGGTGAGAAATTTGGCTCGTCATCTATAAGTGAGTTTCAGGACAACCTTATTTGACAGTTCCGCGCCGTATTGCTTGCGCAGCGCTGCATGTTTTTGTTTAACTTAATTATAAAAGTGAATAAAAATGGCAGAAAATAACATCAAGTTTGCTAGGTAAGTATATTACTCAACAAACATTCAATAACTTATTAGTGTTAGCTTTATTTTCATGTATATATACCAAAATAACAATATATTTACTGATAACTTCAATAAGGCATGCTAGTCGTTGGCAGCGAGCCGCCATTTATTGCCGTCCTTTATATAGGCCGTTAGGAATAAAAGCTACTTTACGAAATAAAAATTTGATTACTTATATTATTTTGTAAGTAATGGGTAAAGTAAAATCTAAAATTACCTCTATTTTTAATTTTTAGTGGTTTTTCAATGCATGAAGCATTAGCAATGCTCGAGAAAGACGATTTTCCGCATCATCCTTCAGCTGACATTGTCATGTTACCGCCCGACGACGACTGTGAAACCGACGAGGATTCAAGCCAGGAAGATACGATGTGCCCTGATAATTTACCCTCTGCTCAGCTTAGGGCGCCCAGAAATACGGGTACCTCTCTAAGATTCGGATTCGGTAGATGACAACATTCCTCTGGCTCAACTTATTCCAAAAAGTCAAAATCCGCTCCAAAATTTGCCAAAGTTTATAATTGGACTAAAAGTCATATTCCATATGAGCCATGTAACTTTGATTCAGGTCAACAATTTGACTTAGAAGACGCAAATGACAGTTCACCGGTCTCCTTGTTTTTTAATTTCTTTGATGAAAACGTTTTTGACTTACTCATTGAAGAAACAAATCATTATGCGGCAAAAAAAAATAAAAATAACAAACCAGTTACTGTCCGAGAAATGAAAAGTTTCGTTGGTATATCCGAGACGTAAAATGTTTTGGGAACAGGATAAAGATGTAAAAAAAACATTCTTGTTTCAGAGGCGCTTTCCAGAGATAGGTGTGATCACATAATGCAGATAACGACAATTTGATTACTAGTGATATATTTGCTAAAGTTCGTCCTTTGTTTACTCTATTGAGTCAAAATTTCCTAAGATATGCACCTAAAGTTGAGACCCATAGTGTTGATGAGGGCATGGTACCCTATTTTGGGTGCCATGGCTGCAAACAATTTATACGGGGTAAACCCATACGCTGATGGGGCAACAAGCTTTGGGTAGGTTGCTAAACAAGTGGTTATATCAATTGGTTTGAACCATATCAAGGCGCTTCTACGCACATTTCACCAGAGTATAAGGAAGTTGGATCAGGCACTGGTGTTCTGCTCTGTTACGTAGATCAACTTTTGACACGTTGCGTTGGCCTCAAAATAACTTATTTTTTTTTGATAATTTTTTTTCCAACTTGCCGTTTTTTGAATATTTATCTGCCAAAGGTATTCGAGAAACTGGAACCGTTCGCTCAAACCGCCTTCCCAAAAATCCCCTCAAGTCATCAACTCAAAAAATGTCCAAGAGGTACGCATGATCACAAATCCGATATAAACAAAAAATTAACAATTCTTAGTTGGAATGATAATAGCGTGGTTTCGATGGTCTCCAATGCTGTCGGTTTGAATCCCATACGGATGGTAAAACGGTTTTCAACGGTAGGATACCTAATAAATAACTTGAATAAAGGTGATTTCTTTTAAATTTTCATACCTCAGAAATAAGTGGGTTAACATAAAACAAATCTTAATAAGTGAAGAAAGAACATCTTAATTTCCTTAAAGCTCAGTATGAACATAGGTAAGTTAAGTCCATTTGTTAAACTCTAAATCTACTTAATTATGCCAACTTTCATAACTTGTAGTAACATCCAGGACGGCAGTACTTAATATTACCATTTTTAATTCACGAATCAGTTCACCTATTAATATATTAGTCTAGAGTGGATGTGATACCTGTCACTTATCACATACAACAGGCCAGTTATATCTTAGGTATAACTTAACGTCTCAATGCTAACATATTATTGGCGAATATTTAATTTCCGATTTTTCTTGTGCGCGTGGTACCTTGTACCTGATAATTATTGCATTGTTCTCTTCTCATAATATTGCATTAGTCCAGAACTTAACGTAACAACGGTTACGATAATAACGAAGATTTTAAAATGGGAAACAAGTCAAGCAATATAATTAAACACCAAGCAAGCCGAAAGCCAACGGTTCAGGAGCGAACACACAGTTCCTAACAACTCCTGTCGGACATCCATGGATTTTGTCAATTAATCATGTCGTCGCCATACTTGAGCATGGCCTATCGCGACTTGTACGAAAAGGTACATATGATCAGCGGATTCATGGCAGCGCAGCGGGCCGCAGGTATCGCGATTTTTTCTAGGAATGTTCGATTGTTTCGTTGCCACTTATTGTATTTACATATTCCCGTTTATCAATGTTTACAAAATTAGCCGGTTATTTGAAAATGGGTGTATATAACATACACACTCCAAGCATTAGCACAACGACTAAATTAAAAAAAACATTTTGCTTATTTTTTACGCATAAGGTAATGTTTTACTGTCGGACAACTTATTCATTATGTTCTCTAGTTCATTTCAAAGCAAAAAATCGAAAAAAGAAATTGTTATTCGTAAATTTTTTGGCTTCGTGAAACCGATGATTTTCCCGCGTCGGACTGGAAAATCGGAAAATGTAATTTGTCGGATAATTGGATATCTATTTTCTACCTATTTTTGTTAAGTAATCCTGAAAAAATCAGCTCGTTATCCATAATTTTTTTTAACTCATGAAATAGATATACAGTTTGAATTGTCGGACACCCTTAACGACCAAAAATTTTTGTCGGACACTTTTTTTTTCGCGCGTTTCATAAACTTGCCTCGCGATTACATTAAAGAAAAAAACAGTATCCATAATTTTTCTGCACTACGCGAAATGATCGGCTTTCGGAAAGCCTGGAAAGCAAACGCCCCCACTACGAAAGTTTTCATAAAGGGAAAAGGTGGTAGACTAGCCGCAATTAAGCCACACAAAAATTTCCAAGACAGTATTCATAAATGCAACTTTATGTCGGACACCCTTAACGCCCCAAAATTTTTGTCGGACACTTTTTTTTCGCGCGTTTCATAAACTTGCCTCGCGATTACATTAAAAATAAAAACAATATCCATAAATTTTTTGCACTACGCGAAATGGTCGGCTTTCGGAAGAACTGGGAAGCAAACGCCCCCACTACGAAAGTTTTCATAAAGGGAAAAGGTGGTAGACTAGCCGCAATTAAGCCACACAAAAATTTCCAAGACAGTATTCATAAATGCAACTTTATGTCGCTGGACACTTACACTATTAGCAAAATGTCTCTTTATCTGCGCCATAAGGAAAGTAACCTATACTCTCTCAAAAATCAAACTCGTTCCAAAATCTGAAACCTAATTTTAGTATTGGACCGACAGCTTATTCCATTAATTTATTAGTTTCATTAAATAGATTCTCTTTTTCTTCTTTATATTGATCTGAAAACGGACCTCTGAAAGTTACGGATATTTCTCATTTTCAAGAAAGTTTGTGTTGAAAAACGATATCAAAAATTTTTTTAAATTTAGTTTGCTGAATTTTTCGAAAAATGTTCTTTAAAATTATCACACAAAAGTATAATATTCTACGTTCATGTAATGGCTATTATTCATTTGGTATTGCAAACTATCATCCTTATGAGTAATAGCCATCATCACATATTCGTTGAATAATATACTATTTATTTACAATAATGAACCAAAAATTAAAATCAAAATTACATATAAGTAAAGAAGCAAACACTTTTTTATTGGAAACGCGCGATAAAGGAATTAAATGAAATCGAACACAACAGACTTGGCGGATTATTGTGCTTGTCTTGTTCTACTCCGAATTACTGCATCCTTGGCATGCTACAGGTATATTCTCCAATATCCTAGTAATCTCTCGATTACTGCGTTCACCAGTTGATTGTGGTTATCAGAAACGAGTGTATGACTTCGAACTATTCTTTAGAGAGCATCCCATGATGATCTACGAATCTAAGGGATTTAAATAGAAACTGAAACATGGCCAATATGGCCATTCCGTAAACGAAACAGCAATAGCATTCAAGTAGTCAAGTAATATCTAGCCACTTGGGAACAAGGATTATCCTGTATGAATAAAAAAAATGATACAAAATAATTTAATATTAACAATATGTATCTTTGTTAATTTATCCTGCAACTCTTCCATCTTAAAAATTATTTAATATCATTTTTTGTCAGAAAAGCGGTCAATTTGGGAAGCCTTGACGTTTCGACGCTTTGTCTAATCTTTGGCAGCATTCATCAACTATGATGTTTTCCACTTGTTTTAACAAGCTGTTTCCGACCAAATTTTAATCATTTAATTGAAAAAATTTATTTTCAATTTAAAAAAATATGGAGAGTATTTGCTTGAAATGTCAAAGGATGTCCAAAGCCTATTTACAAACCGATAATAAAAATGAACGTGTTTGCCATAAAAATAATAAAAAGCATGTGTTCTGGTGTGAGCTATAAAATGGTGTATCCCCTGAATAAGATTGATAAAATACGAGGAAGAACGAATTTTATTTTAATATCCTAGGATTGCTAGTATACCCCACAGAGTATATGAATTTTGACAAAAAGATAGCATTTTTATTACACACGGCATAAAACGAAAATTAACTTTTTATCAAGTGAACATAAAGAAGTTCTCAAGGCACAAGAATAATGGAAAAATAAATCATTCAAATAGGTTCAAAAAAATGTAACATCAAATTTATCCCGACATGTAAGTTTTATCCAGGTGTTCAGAACCCTTTATAGCAAATTTTTTGAAAATTTGCCTATTGGTCCAATGTGTCTGGCAAAACTGCCATGACTTTTATGAGCTAGATGTTTCTTTGTTTCGATCTTAAATTAGCATTCCAATCTGTCAATGAAACATTTAATTAAAAACATTTATCTACATAGCTTTATGACCTTTAAGTACCTTAACTACCTTTTAAAGATACCGATATCCTATTATAAAATAGGTCTTTAGCATAATGTCCCTTTCTCTGTGCCGTAAGGAAATTATCCTCTACCCTCTCAAAAACCAGATGACTTGTTCCAAAATCTGAAACCTAATATTAGTATTCGAGCAACAGCTTATTCCACTAATTTATTAGTTTCAATAAAACAGATTTTTTTTTTGTGCTTTATATTGATCTGAAAGCAGACCTCTGGAACTTAGGAATATTTCTCATTACAACTTTAAATTGAAAACAAACTTGATATTTTATTAGAGGACTTTTATTTGGGTCTCTGCAGAAAACTAACAAAGTTTTTAGTATTGTAATTTTAAATTTTACACAAACTTGTCGCATTTTTACTTAAAATATATTGGCAGCTCTATCGGTTTAGTTAGTAATGTTTCGCGGAACTGTACCATATTATATTGTAGAAAAATATTTAAGCTTTAATCTAGCTCGTAATTTAAATATCTTATTATGCTACTGCAAAGTCTACTGTATCAAATCAAGATCCAGCACAATGATCTATACTACTAACCAGTGCTAATCCAAATATGATTAACTCTTTTATCATTGAACATATAAGTGCAATGAATATGAACTATTATTGCGGAAAAAGTTATTTTACCTAAATTATTTTTTAAATTTATTTTTATTATTACAAAACCTGGTGTAATTATTCAACTTCCCTTTCAACGCTCATTATATAAACTACTCATAAAAAAAAAATTGAAAACCAATTTTAGCACAATTTTTAAAACGCGAATCGGCGGATATTAGTGAGCTTTTCAGGGCTTGAAGGCCGTTTCATGTAGATTTTTTTTGTCAAGGTGCTGCTTTGCACGAGTACGGATATCCGGATATCCTACAAGGCTGAGAAGAAAGTAGTTGAAAAATTGAAGAAGTTTAAGCTGTTGCATCTGTCAGTACTTGTTTATTATATTACATCATAGGCGCGATTTGGAGTTCAAGTCAATATCTCGAGATGTTTTCGTTAGTTTTTTTTTAACTAAAGCCTTCTGCAAGAAATACTTGTAGAAGAGCCTCCCATTCGACTCTATTTGCATTGACTTATTCATCCATATTATTATACTCTAATTCCCACTGATTCAACTTTAATTTTATTCCACTCCACACAAGCTCTATAAAATTTATATCGAGAGATCTAGTAGACTGGCGCATTCGCTCAATGTTATTATCTCTCAAAATTATTTAAAAAATGTGTTAACAACATTTCCAGCACAATTTTGGATTCATAACGTCGCGTCGGCTGCTCCCAAGTTTTGCCTAAAAACGTATCCAAAATTCCTCGCAGTCGCCGTTTGCGAAAATAGAAAGTTGACTAAATTTGAAAGAATGATAAACGTGCACCACGTGTCGTGCGTGGCGGCTCAGTTTCATTTTCTCCATAACAAAAACTTTGCTGAACGCACCTGAAGAAGATTACGAAATGATTTCGCACTCCACTGACTGTGTCTTCCTTTTGAGCCGACTTTACCCGAATGAGCGTTAAATAGTCAAGGCTGACGCGTGACGCGAAAAATATATTGTAAACCGTTTTTGAAGAGTTTTGTACAATGTTTACTTCATTTCTTCCACACTTATTAGTTATCATTCGACCTTGATTTTTTCCTCAAATAAATGACTGAAATAAGAAATTTAAAAACCATTTTAGTATTTTAGTCCCAACATGAAAAACTTACATTGAATTTTGAGAAGCATATTTTTATCTCTTGTGCCAGCAAATCAAAGCAAGAAAAATATATTTCTGGAAAAATAAAAACATATTTGTTATTAGAAAATTGAAAGCATACTTGTTCTCATCGTGTATAAAATCTTATTAAAACACGAAAAGAACCGATAATTTGAAAATGCCACAATGACAGAAGGGTCGCTTTTCGATTAAATTTTTAATTTCTATAAAACTATGACGTTTGTTCAAAAACTTCAAAAGTCATTTTTACAATTGAACCAGTGATTCTTTTCAAATCGAAAAATAAAGAAAAAACAAATTTAGTAAGAAATGGGATCTACGTGAAATTTAGTTAAATTTCAAATGTTTAATTTACCGACCTGTATTAGGACATATACATGGAAAATAACTAATCAGACAAAAGAATAAGCCCTAATATGCTTCAAAACTCGTTCAAAATATATCATATTTTCTTTATTTAATTACAAGTACAGACTAAAAATGTTTATTAAGCATTTCAAAATTCCAGCAGTTTATTACCTAAAAATAACCGCTCTCTAGCAATATTTTAATAAACTCAACGAAATGCATTAAGTTATAACACGGAAACTTTCTTGTCTGAGGAACAGCAGGAAATATTTAATAATAGGGACAAACATTCAAACTATTTTATTAAAGTGGTAAGCTCTTGAAGAGAATTTAGCTGCTTTGCATGGAAGACTGGTATTAGCAAAGTCTTAAAATAATAATCAAAACACCTTCGTCATCCTTACTGACTTAACTAACTTTGGATGTCGTCGTTCCTTGTTAGTGATTACCTGAATAGAATAACAGTATTAAAATTTTTGTATAATCCTGGGCATAAAGTTTAGGCATATATTTTGGGTCAAAAATTGTATGGAGATAAGTTTAATAGATATGAGAGGAGATAGAAAAGTTATTTACCTGACTATGAAATAAAAGACGTGACTCTTGTTATATATTATTTCTCTATATTTTAGTGCTAATTTCAATTCACTTACGTCGTTACTCCAACACAAACTATTACACCAGCTTTAAAAGAACATCAAAATTAATATCAACAATCCTTAAGGCTATTGTTAAAAAAAACCTTATAAATACATACGGAAATAGATCTGGGAAATATTGTGAAAGAAACAGCTGTTGCCACACTCGATAAGTAGGGCTTTGACTGGTTTGTAAATACTCGTGCTGCCATGTGTAAAGTGAATTTTAAATCGAGGCAAGTCTACATTAATTTGTTTTGCCATGTACTTAATAAATATAACTCCTATTTGGTCTTTGATTTAACAATTATTATTGTAGATATCCTCAATCTACATCAAGAGAAATACAATATATGATTGGCTTTCAAAGAGTTTGTAATATTTGCTGGTTTATTATGTAGAATGCAAGCCTATGGCTTTTTGGCTCCTGTATATACCCTAAAACACAGTTTTTTCTATAATACCAAAACAGATTTTTTTCACTCGACGCGCGCTTCGGTAATCATGTTGGCATTATCAGGAGATGATTAAAACTAATCATGCATTTTGCAGAAAGTTCAAAATCCCAACTTAAGTGTATATACTCTATCTGTATAATCCTTAATTGGACCTAAACGTTCAGGTTTTTTTTACATTCTTCACCATATTTGGAGGTGAAATTACATGTTTTTGAAATATCGCGAAAAAAAGTTGAATTCTCAACTGTCAATATTTCAAAAATAGTATTATAGTCTATTTGGAAATGCTGCGAAGTTGTAAATTATTGTCGGACAGAATCTTAACAGACTTTGCATGGGCGTCCCTTAAATCAAGATGTTAAAATGTTAAAAATCTAACACTGTACGAAAATATCACGTAAATATGAAAATATTAAAATCAAAATATTACATATTATATAATAACATAATTTAGTCGAATTACTTATTTTATCCACCTGCATATTTTATACATAATCATACCTGAATAAAATTGTTATTTATGATGGGCCTATTGGATATTTCCGGCCATTAGCTTGTTCAGGTTTAGTATTTGTTGTAAGACGATCGAGACTGGTTGATACCGAAAACTGTAAAATTGGCAAGTTAGATTTCCCCAGTGAAGAGAATTTCCAAGTGTTCTTTATCAGTTAATGAGAAAACAATTATTTTAAATATGTACAATGCACTTAAACATCAACAGCCTAGTTCTGGTGTGATTAAATTTGTTGAAATGTGTTCGCAAATGACAGGAGTCGGGCTAACATCTATATATAAGATTTTACGTGAATCAACAAGTGGCTGTATGAACGCTCCAAAAACACCATCTGGAAGGAGAAAAGTTGTTATGGATGAAAATGAGAAACGAGGAATCAGAGGAGCAGTTCATTCGTTTTATTTAAACAAGGAAATCCCTACATTAGATAAAATTCATATCACACTCAAAAACGACGAAAATTTTTCTCAAATAAGTAGAGACAAATTATAGAAAACATTGAATGAATTTTGAATGGGATACACAAAACAGAAAATCTCTTTTAAAAGAAAAAGATGAAATTATTTTCTGGAGAAGAAAGTACCTACGGATGATAAAAGACTATCGTAATGAAAACCATGGGTAAATAAATGGCATACAGTAAACAAGATGTGGCATGACAAAAATATAAAAAGTTTCCGACAAGCTGCGTTGGAGGGCTGGTATACAGGAATCAAACCTCCATCTGGAAAAGACAGCAGATTAATTGTGGTCCATATTGGTAGTGTAAATGAGTTCGTAGAAGGGGGCCTGTTATCATTTAAGTCGAAACACACTGGAGATTATCATGAAGACATGAATGCAGATGTATTTGAAAAATACTTTCAGTAAATGTTTGATCTAATACCCCCAGGATCTATTATAGTGCTTGATAATGCAACATGGAAAAGCACTAATATACTAGATATTTGGTCGACGAAATGGCAAACAAACGTGGTATTGTTGTACTTCGACTTCCGCCCTATCACTGTGAGCTAAATCCTATAGAGTCAGTTTGGGCACAAGCAATACTACCTACAAAAAGAAGGATGTTGAGGTACTCTTTTACAAAGCTATTAAATATGTTGATGGAGATAAATGGCGAAAGTGTGTAGAGCATGTAATAAACGAAGAAAACGAATGTGGCAGCTTGACAATATGGTTGATGAAATAGTAGAACCAATTATTATACATGTGGGTGAGAGCGACAACTCAACCGATTGTTCAGAGGACAATTTGTAGTTTTTTTTTTTAATTGAATATATTATTTGTATTATTGTATCATTGTGGTATTACCGTGTGTATTATTGTATATATTATTGAATATAATTATTTTCTATATTTTTAAATCTTGAATAATTATTATACATCTATTTATTCGTTTAGTTTCAGGAAGACCATTACACCTATAGTTTTTTAATGTCGATATATTTCTATAAAATAACCGTTTTTATATTAGAAAACATTTCCAGCGTTGTTAATGAGACGCTACTGACTACTGCTCAAAGATCTGTACAGTTCGTATTTCTTTTTT
>MU183952.1:0-51046 GCA_016904865.1 Pissodes strobi
TAAAATTAGACTAGCGATTGGTAACTCTAATTATAAGGGCTTTCTAACAAGTGGCGTGGCCACTCGTGCCTGCGGCACGCGCGAGGCCCTTCGTGCCTCGTTTGTGTGACCTTCGGTCACACATTATTGCCACGCTCCTATTCGTACCGTGGCCTATAATTAGAAAGCCCTTATAATTAGAGTTACCAATCGCTAGTCTAATTTTACCGTGATAAATTTCTGACCGGTTGCCATGGTAACCTACTTGTCAACGTCAATCGTAATTTTTTTTTTAAATCTTTACCTAAATACCAAATATCAAATCTCTAAGTAGTACGGTTGACGAATTGTGACGATTTTTTACTTTTTTTGGTTACCATAGCAACCAATTTTTTAGTATCAAATTAGGCGTCATAAACAATACTAAGTACCATACTATAACTTTTATTAGTGATATACATATTATTAATTGGTTGCTATGGTAACCATGTTGTCAACAAAAAATGCTAACATACTTTCACCCCTACTTATAAATTGACATCGAAAAAAAAGAAAAGTTGGCCAAAAAACGGTAACTTGTCCTATTTCCACACCCTATATATTAACAGATCGTAACCAAAATCAATAGGCTTCGAGGGTTTGTGGACCTCTACCTGTATGCCGAATTTCAAGTCGCTATCTTCAATATTGCTACCTCTCAATGCCAAAAAACAGAAACTTGTCCTGTTTTCACACCCTGTATATTAACCGATCGTAACCAAAATCAACAGGCTTCGAGGGTTTGTGGACATCTACCTCTATGCCAAATTTCAAGTAGCTATCTTCAAAATTGCGAACTGTAAATGCCAAAAAACCGTAACTTGTCCTGTTTTCACACCCTGTATATTAACCGAACGTAACCAATATCAACAGGTTTCGAGGGTTTGTGGACCTCGACCTCTATGCCAAATGTCAAGTCGCTATCTTCAAAATTGCGACCTGTAAATGCCAAAAAACGGTAACTTGTCCTGTTTTCACACTCTGTATATTAACCCATCGTAACCAAAATCAACAGGCTTCGAGGGTTTGTGGACATCTACCTCTATGCCAAATTTCAAGTAGCTATCTTCAAAATTGCGAACTGTAAATGCCAAAAAACCGTAACTTGTCCTGTTTTCACACCCTGTATATTAACCGAACGTAACCAATATCAACAGGTTTCGAGGGTTTGTGGACCTCGACCTCTATGCCAAATTTCAAGTCGCTATCTTCAAAATTACGACCTGTAAATGCCAAAAAACCGTAACTTTTCCTGTTTTCACACCCTGTGTAACAATTAGAGCAAAAGAGCAAAGGAACAAAAATACGTGTTTTACCGAATACTTTCATTTGACATAAAAAATATGAAAAGTTGGTCCTTGTTTAATGCCAAAAATGCCAAAAAACCGAAACTTGTCCTGTTTTCACACCCTGTATATTAACCGAACGTAACCAATATCAACAGGTTTCGAGGGTTTGTGGACCTCTACCTCTATGCCAAATTTCAAGTCGCTATCTTCAAAATTGCGACCTGTATATGCCAAAAAACCGTAACTTTTCCTGTTTTCACACCCTGTATATTAACCGATCGTAACCAAAATCAACAGGCTTTGAGGGCTTGTGGACCTCTGCATCTATGCCAAATGTCAAGTCGCTATCTTCAAAATTACGACCTGTAAATGCCAAAAAACCGTAACTTGTCCTGTTTTCACACCCTGTATATTAACTGATTATAACCAAACTCAACAGGCTTCGAGGATTTTTGGACCTCTACCTCTATGCAAAATTTCAAGTCGCTATCTTTAAAATTGCGACCTGTAAATGCCAAAAAACTGTAACTTGTCCTGTTTTCACACCCTGTATATTCAATGATCGTAACCAAAATCAATAGGCTTGGAGGGTTTGTGGACTTCTAACTTTATGCCAAATTTCAAGTCGCTATCTTCAAAATTGCGAATTTAAAAGCCAAGAAACGGTATCTTGTCCTGTTTTCACACCCTGTATAAAAATTAGAACAAAAGAGCAAAGGAACAAAAATACGTGTTTTACCGAATACTTTCATTTGACATAAAAAAAAAGAAAAGTTGGTCATTGTTTAATGCCAAAAATGCCAAAAATGGAAACTTGTCCTGTTTTCACACCCTGTATATAAACCGATCATAACCAAAATCAATAGGTTCCAAGCGTTTGTGGACCTCTACCTCTATGCCAAATTTCAAGTCGCTATCTATAAAATTGCGACCTGTAAATGCCAAAAAACGGTAACTTGTCCTGTTTTCACACCCTGTATAACAATTAGAGCAAAAGAGCAAAGGTACAAAAATACGTGTCTTACCGAATACTTTCATTTGACATAAAAAAAGAAAAGTTGGTCCTTGTTTATACGGACAGAAATGCCAAAAAACGCCAAAAAACGGTAACTTGTCCTGTTTTCACACCCTGTATATTAACCGATCGTAACCAAAATCAATAGGTTCCGAGGGTTTGTGGACCTCTACCGCTATGCCAAATTTCAAGTCGCTATCTTCAAAATTGCGACCTGTAATCGATCCCATCACATACACACATACATACACACATACATACACACACACATACAGACAAAAAATCAAAATTTTTTTTTTCGATTACAAATCGATTGGTATAAGTTTCAGAGCGATCCGACGCACCGTTACGAAGTTTTTGTCCCGATTGGTCTCGCCCTATAGAAAGCCCATATTATAAATGGGGGCTTTCTAACAAGTCTTAGAAGGCAACAGGTACTAGTTTTTACTATTGAAGAAAAAGAAGAATGTAATAACTAACAATCATTCTCGAATTAACAGGTAAACAAGAAAACAGCAGCAGTATCTCAAAGCAAATCGGTGACCCCAACAAATTAGAGCCATTTCAGCCTGAGGTTAGAAGTGAAATAGTTAAACCGAAAGTAGTATATGAATTTGATTGATCTAACGAGGTAGGTTATTAACTCTGTTCTTACAAATACAGAACAGCCTTACCACAAAATATAGAATCTTTTGTTGCTAAATGCAGCATATAAAATAAAATTTAAAATCTTTTGTAGTGGCAAAATCAGACTGTTAGAATGCTGAGATGTAGAAGACGCACAAGATGTACTGGCAAATGAAGCACGAATACTAGGCGTCACAGTCAACTGACCTATTTTTGCTATAAATAAAGGGTCATAATTTATCTTTAAGCTAATAATGTCTGACGACTAATATATCACAATATTTTAGATATTATTTGTAAAGGAATGATTATATATCTTCCACAAGCTGAATAGCTATAGCGAAGGTTTTCGAAAAGGGGTTGCATTTCCTCATTATTTTGGCTGCCTAGATGGAAAACATATTGAGATTTCATCCATCTAAAACTGGTTATTTTTTTCCAATTACAAACATACGCACATTATCTTATTTCTTTCTATACAAGTGGCAGAGTATCAATTTGCCGTTACATAATTATGTGTTGTCAACTGTGAAATACGCCTAGAGCTTAACTAATTCACTGGACTTAAAAGACATAGAAAACGGCACAATTTGTAGTGATTTAGCATCGATGAAATCCAATATGCCACCTTTAAAGATGGCATATCTCTGGAAACATATGATTTGATGCTAAACAACACAAATTTATGAACTACTTTGCCAATGAATGAAGCAAAGTGCCTTGGCAGAACAAATTTGCGTTAATGAAAATAAAAATGTGTGTATTGAAGTGTGTAAATAAATAAATATTGTACGATTAAATTATATGAAAATAATACTATATTATCAACCAAGGTTTAGACAGACACTATTATTACCTGAGCGTCGCTACGCTCCGCGGGATTTAAGACGCAAATGCAATAGTAGGTGTCTAAATCGTGGTGAATATACAATTTTTTCTGCTACTAACACATCTACTCATTTACAGCATATTTTTGTAATAATTATTAAAGCATTGGTTATATTAATATTTTATAAGATTGCACATACATTAACAATTTCAGTTAAGTTACGATTGCTTTAAAATTTGGCAAGAACATTTGACTTGACATTTGATAATTGTTACTTTGTGTTAATTTTTATAATTTTCAAACCATTTTTGTACGATGAGTGAGGAACATATTAATTATACTTAAACTCCTCCAGAAATGACGGACGAGGTATATAAAATTAAAGATCAGTTGTTAAATTTAAAATCTAGAAGCGTATATTTGAAAACTTACACATTCTTCAATGTGTGGTGCCGAACCAAGAAAATTGAGAGAATATCAGAAAATACTTTAATAATGTATTTTCAAGAACAGACTAAAAGGAAAAGAACGTCAAGGTTATGGGCCACATATTCAATTCTGAAATCTACCATTTCCTTAAAAGAAAATATTGATATTAGTAAATATTTTAAGCTTATTGCATTTTTGAAACGGCAAAAGACCAATTATAAAGCAATGAAAGCTCCAGTATTTACAAAAAAGAGAAAGTTCAACAATTAATAAAAGTTACACCGAATGAAATTTTGTTATCGACAAAGGTATATTATTAATATATTTGTATTTTAATTTTATTCAAAAATTCTCACTTTATTAATACAGGTTATGTTTGTTATCCCTGTGGCTGGAGCATGTAGAATATACGAATTGTGCAATATGTAAGTAACGGATTTGGATGTTCGAGATGATATTATATTGTCAGTATTCCTACAAGTAACAATAATTCTTCAAAAAAAATTGCTATTATGGAACCTGGTTGGAATCAAGTTGAGAAAAAATATATTGAGCATAAGCCTTCTACAGGCATACCAAAACGCGGCAGCACACCGGCCGCAATAATAAAGGTGATTTCAAAGTATTCAAACTTACCAAACTTAGAAAGATACTGGTCATTCCTTTAGAAGGACTGCTGCAACTCTTTTAGTAGAGATTAGTGGTAATTTATTAACTTCAAACAATATGGAGGTTCGAAATCATCCACAAGGCGTTACACTTTAAGCATCAGTACCAGAAACTTAAATAATAGTTTCTGGTTCTGATGATTCAGGTCCCTCGACTAACTTAACTTAGCACTCCCATCTCACAATCCATATCAGAAACACGTATTGAAAATGAAGAGTTAAATAATATTCCTTTAAAAACCTAACACACACTCCCATCACACTAGCTTTTACCATAACTTGTAATAATTCTACCATTAATTATTGCACTAACGGAAATGATATTTTGATCAGTTCAGATCAGTTTTACAATTTAATTGTTGCTGTGCTAATTTTTTACAATTTAATTGTTGTTGTGTTAATTTTTAATACAAATATATCCTTATTAATAATTATGAAGCCATTAATATGTCCAGTTTCAATGTATCATTTTCAAAAATAAATAATTGTAATATTTAATTTATGTTCGTTGTTCATTCTGTAGTATTGGGTTCGGTTGGAAATATTTCATAGTTATCGAAGTTTTGATATTTTCGTTCGAAAATAATTTTATAATGCTTAAGATATAATGACAGTGTACAACTTATATTTATACAGAAAACTTATACTGTCGTGATGGGTTTTTCGAAATCTTCACTGTTTTTATGGGTTGGAAGTCAACTTGAATAACTCATTTATAAATATTATTTAATACTTTTAGTATAGATATTTCTGAAAGCGTAGAGCTTCTTTAGGTGATAGGGGGGAGGGGGACTGTTAAATTTTTAAAACTGGTTATCTACTTTAAAAGCACTTTTGCATAAGTTTGTGGTAGGATTAGGTACGGCGGACCAACTGTAACCTTGTACTTGTCAGAATTGGTGGTCAGAAAAAGATCCAGGAGGGCGGCGAATTCGCCCCTCTCTGAGATTCGAGTTGGTTCGTCTACAAGTTGAGTAAGCCCGCAGCTGATGGCAAATGCTTCAACTTCTCTACCTTCGTTGTCGGTCTTGTTGTGATGTTTGAGCCAGTTGGTGTTGTGGGCATTGAAGTCTCCGAGAACGATTATTTCTGAACTAGGGTGATCCACCTGTATTGAGTCAACGTGATAGCTAGTGCTGACAAAAAGCTTTGGTAGACAACATATAAACTTGGTTAATCCCTTGGCGGTGAACTTGAGCCACATGACGTCATCTGCTGCAAGTAATCTCCTCAGGAATGGAAGCATACATCCCAAATTCCATCAAGTTACCATCAAAAGGAAAGCCCCGGTTCGACAGAAGATGCGAAAGAGCTGTAGGTAGGAAACAGCAAGTCTAAAAGTACTGGCAGCAAAATCAGACCACTGAAAGTCGCAATTATTTTATCGAAGCGAGAAACGCGTGCAAGCGTGTGATCGACGAAACTAAGGACAAACACAATCAAAGGATCAGGAATAAACTTTTGCAATGCCCCAGTTTTCTCACCGTGATATTCGCAAAATCCTTAAAGAACTAGATACGCAAAAGGCATCAGGACCGGGCGGAATACCTGCCATCGGGTTAAAGAACTGCGCCAATGAACTAACACCCCTTTTTTTCCAGGCTTTTTTCTCTGTCTTACGGAAAAGGGATTTACCCATCTTCTTGGAAAGTCGCTCGAGTGCAACCTGTTCCAAAAAAGGCAAGAAAACCATGCCCTGAAACTATCGTCCACTTGCCTTGCTTCCAATAATCTCCAAAGTCATGGAACGTGTAGTCAATCAGCAACTACTCAAGTATCTCGAGAACAACAAAATAATCAGCGATAATCAATACGGCTTTCGCAAAGAGAGATCGACAGGAGATATATTTATTTTTTTTTTATGGCAGTGGCACACACACTAAAGGTAGATCCTAGGGCGCTCGACGAGCGGTGTGTGTGCGAAGATGTTGATTGACACGGTTCTTGAATATTTGTAGGTTGTAATTAGTGGGAAACAGATGTCCTGGAAGTGAGTTCCACAGTGATGCAGTGCGCCAGACAAAGGAGTTCTGGTAAAGCGATGTTCTAGGTGTTTCTAGTTGCACGACGAACTGGTGCGCTCCTGCCGTCTGTCGGGACTGCCTGACAGGAGTTGCCAGGGGCGGGATTATGCGTGCCAAATCCTGGGAACATCTGCCGTGAAAGTATCTGTAAAACAGAGACATCTCGGCCACATGTCTGCGATGTTCCAGACTATCCAGATTCCGGGTCAACTCCGGATCGCCGACGAGACGCACAGCCCTCTTCTGAATGGAATCCAGCAGCTTTAGGGTATGCTTTGGTGCGACACCCCAGATATGTGAGCAATATTCTAAGCACGGTCTTATTTGCGCTTTGTACAGCAAGAGCAACTGCTGCGGTGTATAGAGTTTTTTGTTGCGAAATAGCGCACCAAGCTTCTGGGAGGCTGATTTTGCGATGTTAGCAACAAGGTCATGCCATGACATATTGCTGTTGACCGAGACACCCAGCAGCCCGATTGACGAGGATGAAGGAATGGTCGATCCTGCCATAATGATGTCAGGGCCCGCTGTATTGGCCCTCTTAGTATACGTTGCTGCTTGGGTCTTTGCTGCATTGAACTGGACCAAATTTCGGTCGCCCCAAGTTTGAATTTTCTCCAGGTCTTGATTAATTGCTGTAATCTGCTCCTGTCTGCGGTGATGAGTCTCAGTCGCTGGTAAGGGTTTTTCTGATCTAAAGTGGGAGACAAGGGTACTGTCATCTGCAAAACTGTAAACAGGATTATTGGCCTATGTCACTTATATTGAGAACTACGGAGAGTCTCGAGCGATTGCGATGGATACTTCAAAGGCATTCGACAGAGTTTGGCTTGACGGACTGCTCAACAAACTACCGTCCTTCGGACTGCCAGCCTCTCTCTGCAGCTGGCTTGCCAGTTGCCTTAAGAGCCGATCTCTGCACGTTGCAGTCGATGTACACATCTCGGACACATTCACCATCAACGCGGGCGTTCCTCAGGGCGCAATACTTTCACCAACTCTGTTCCTCATCTATATTAATGACCTGCTGACCGAAACAAATAATCCTATTTACAGTTTTGCAGATGACAGTACCCTTGTCTCCCCGATCTAGATCAGAAAAACCCTTACTAGCGACTGAGACTCATCACCGCAGACAGGAGCAGATTACGGCAATAAATCAAGACCTGGAGAAAGTTCAAACTTGGGGCGATCGAAATTTGGTCCAGTTCAATGCAGCAAAGACCCAAGCAGCAACGTTTACCTAGATGGCCAATAAAGCGGGCCCTGACATCGTTATCGCCGGATCGACCATTCCTTCATCCTGTTCAATCGGACAGCTGGGTGTCTCGGTCAACAGCAATATGTCCTGGCATGACCACGTTGCTAACATCGCAAAATCAGCCTCCCAGAAGCTTGGTGCGCTATTTCGCAACAAAAAACTCTATACACCGCAGCAGTTGCTCTTGCTCTACAAAGCGCAAATAAGATCGTGCTTAGAATATTGCTCACATATCTGGGGTGCCGCACCAAAGCATACCCTAAAGATGCTGGATTCCATTCAGAAGAGAGCTGTGCGTCTCGTCGGAGACCCGGAGTTGACCCAGAATCTAGATAGTCTGGACCACCGCAGGCATGTAGCCGAGATATCTCTGTTTTACAGATACTTTCCCGTCAGATGTTCCCAGGATTTGGTCCGCCTCATTCCACTCCTGGCAGCTCCTGTCAGACAGTCACGACAGACGGCAAGAGCGCACCAGTTCGTCGTACAACTGGATACACCTAGAACATCGCTTTACAAGAACTCCTTTGTCTGGCGCACTGCATCACTGTGGAACTCACTCCCAGGACATCTGTTTCCCACTAATTACAACTTACAAATATTCAAGAGCCGTGTCAATCAACATCTTCGCACACACACCGCTCGTCGAGTGCCATAGGGTCTCCCTTTAGTGTGTGTGCTACTGCCATTAAAAAAAAAACACACACACACAATCAGAACTTTCGGAATAGAAAACACTAAAAATAAGTGCACTTGGTCAGCTTTTGGACTTGACCTTGATACATTTATTAATGACCTTATATTAACTGTTTTATTAGTTTTGTGTCCAACTGAGGTGTTATCAGGTAAGTAATTGTTGGTGTTTGTTGTTAATCATTTTAATTTTAGAATTTCTTGTGAACTTTTCCGCACGCAAGTAGAAAAAAGTATTAAATGGTTTCATTACTCCCAAGAAATTGGAGTGGTAGAATATAAAAATTCTTTAAACCAAAACGAACCGTTTAAAAAAAAATCGCTATATGCGTAAGACTTTACCACCAAATATCACGCTCCCACTATCGTATAAATCAGCCAATCTGATTAGTATTGAAAAAAAGAAAAATCTGACTGAATTATTAGCCTATAAGACAAAAACTTCCACGCGTTTTACAAAAATTTAGTTACAAAAAGTGGTATACAATACACTATCGAAGGGAATAGTGACAGCGAGAGTGATAGTGAGTGATTATCTCAGAGCCACCTTTAAGTAGGAAGAAATAAAATAGTTTTTAAGCTTATCTGTCAAACGTTTTTTTGAAGATTTAGTATGTAAAAATAAATTAAATGTGTAAAAAAGTATGTTTTTCTTTAAAATAAATAAAAACAATTTTTTTGAGAAACTTTTTATCAAAATAATTCATACTTAAAATGCGAAATAATTCACTTTTAGACATATACTAGCTTCCACGCGGGACCGCCAGTTCTATCTATAATATATTATTTTCCAGACTTTTCTTTTTCTCTCCCACACGTTCAGCGCTTGGACGAGAAGACCACGTCAATTATTGTCAAAAGATATACCCGACGTCCGTCAAGAGGTGAACGTTCGAAAATGAGGTACGGCTACGAACACTTCGGTACTTATGTATTCGTCGATTGGGTGCTTTCCACTATTCCAAAGTAAGAAATAGTAAATGTTTTAAATTCTAAGGTATAAGTTTTAAGTCCAGAATAGGTATGCTAGGTTCTAATGTAAGGTAAAGATAATATCAACCACATAAATCTACCAGTGAAAGGAAGGAAACTATTTTTCTAGGTTTTGGAGTATTTACTACGCTTCAACCTTTATTAACCAAACTTACCCTGATCAGATTTGTTCTTCGCAGCTCTGAATATTTTTTAAGGTTTTCTCCAACAAAAATTATTTATTAATTTTAATAAAACAGAATATTCCATTTCGCTCATCATAAAATTTTTGTAAAAATTATAGTCTATATGCATTTTTCAGATATCGTTAAAACATATCCCAAGTCAATCATATTTTTTTTAAGTGTGTGATATAAATCATCCGAAGCAGAGATGAAAAATTAATTTAACGGAAATATTATCAAATTTTAGGAGATGGCTGCAAGCAGCAATCTGTTTCCCACACCTGGCTGTTTTCGCTATTGGCATTCCGTTCTCACACAATTGGTATCTCCGTCCGATCACGCGAAATTAAACGATTCTCTTTTTATATCGCCATAAAATTGGTATTAATGGTCTTACTATTCACGGGTTTTACGACTCAGACACGCAACGTTTGTTTTAAATTCTAGTCATTCTACATTCTATTGACTGCATGAGATCTATTCAATGAGGAAAAACCAGAACTATAAAAATGAAACTTTTATAGTCGTCTAACACAATAATAGTCATATAATTGAAAAAAAGCCTTTAAGCACTAATGAGGTGTTGCAGAGAAGGTTCCAACATAATGCAACTTTTTGGAGCAATTTTAACTTCATTAATCCTGTTAGAACACATCAAACTGATTATATCAGCGTAGAAAATCAAATTACGAACATGGCGTGAAAACTTCAATTATCAATAAGACATTTGGCAGGGAAAAGAATCGAAAACAAACATAGCGTGTGCTGGCTCGTGCAAGCCGTTGAATCTAATAACTACTTTCAAGTAATTTAAAAATAGTACGATTAAATTTCGCGTGATTAGCTGAGAGAACCAACTAAATGCAAAATAAACCTAACAAAAGAAGTTTGCAAATATTAAATGGGTCATTACATTTCCAATACGTCATATTTTTAAGTGCACGTCAGGATGGATCATATTAATATTATATTTTGTCACTTACCAGGAGGTTTATTATAATTTATGATAATTTGGAAATTCCGAGTTTGTCATATAAATAATAATATGATAAATTTTACAGGCTTCTCTTTCTCGAAAAAGTTTCTATATTTTTTTCAGCCTTTGAAATTGTTCTTCACAGTAACTTTGCAACAGTCTGATTTCGCCACTATAAAAGATTATAAATTTTTATTTTATCTGCTGCATTTAGCAACAAAAAATTCGATATTTTGTGGTGAGAATTATTGAGATTCGCCGTATAACGGCTCATCAGTATGGCTATAGGGTCAGCAGTCTATGGATGGGTGGGCAGGTGAAAAAGAACGGAAGGTACAGAAGGTACAAACTTTCTGATGCATTTGTCTAGGTTCACCTGACATACATAGGTCAAGTAGTAGCCAATAATTACTATAGTATAGTCCTGTATATCTCCGATAAAGTTAGCAGGTTACGGATAGATGACGCCGCCGACTACAACACACTACTGGTTTGAATTTCACTGGGTTTGTTTAAAGCCTCAAGTACCGTTCTCTCATTTGCTGACCCTATAGCCATACTGACGAGCCGTTATACGGCGAAACGCGTCTATGGATGGGTCGGCAGGTGAAAAAGAGCGGAAGGTACAAACTTTCTGATGCATTTGTCATTTATTTGATTTGATGCCAATACGTTTAGTGGACTTCCAGTTGCAGCATTTATTCATATTAATTAATTATACATACGATTAATAATACCTAATATGTATTAGCTATTATAACACTCTTGTGGCCATAAGTGGCTATTCTGATCATCCTTTTTCTTATGTTATCCTCCAGCACTTTGTGGCAATGTTATTTTAGAGTGGATAATCAATTGGCTCGCTTACTAAAATAAAATATTGTGATATTAGTTTAACTCTGCTTAGTTATACTATAGTAATTATGTTTATCTCCATTTCTATATTTAGCAACTTGATCATCGTTAGATCGGTCAAATTCACATACTACTTTCGGTTTGAATATTTTACTTCTAATCTCAGGCTGATATGGCTTTTACTTGTTGGGGTCGCTGAGATACCGCTGCTGCTTTATTATTTACCTGTTAATTCGAGAATAATTGTTAGTTATTGCATTTTTCTTTCCCTTGAATAGTAAAAACTAGTACCAGCTGATTATTTTCTGCTAAGACTTGTTGATCTCTGTATAGATTGCTCATTGTTGTTTCTTCTCATAGAGGTTCTACGGATGTAGGGCCTATCTCGCATATATTTCCCCGTGGTTTTTCCTTATTCTCCTTTAATTTTCTTTCAATCGTCAATGTTTGTTTTCCTTTATTATATTTTAGTGCATTTTGAGGTTATTTTGTAGTTTCACCTTCTTATCGACAGTTGTGGCCTCTGATATTTGAGATTTATATATTTATTTTTTCACGTGGCATGATATAACCTTTGTAATATTCGATTGGTAGTAATGAATATAAGAAATGGGATCTATTCACTTAATTGTTGCTGTCGATTGGGATTTTTATTGATTTATTATTTTGTTTAGGAATATTCCCTATTATTTATTGAATAATTTAATTTTAGCTCAGTAGATGTTGCTTTCGCCGTCGTTTTACAAGGCTTAATCCTCGTTTATTTTCTGAGAAATATTCCTCGTATCGACGATTTCTCTGTGCTACGGCTCTACCATTTTTTCTGATCTGACGCTTGTTCTCTAATTCCAGGGAAGTTACAATGGCAAATTGATTGAAACCGATGATCTGGTTCTTCTAAAAATACTTAATGGGAAGAGAGGAAGCGTTTTGCCGTAGTGCAGTTTTAGGTGACCCAACCTTTTGTATTGCGTTTAATACTACCCTTCTAGGGGATCTTGGATTGAGTTCCTAATTGGTGCCCGACTTAACCGATTTATCGGGATATTCGTACTAAACGGGAGGCTTTCCAAGCTCATCCTATAAAACCGAGGCAGTTGATCCTCCAGGCCACCCTCGTAACTCAGAGAGATAAATATTGCTAAAGGTTTTTTTGTCTAATTTATGACTTAATTGCTTTTATCTGTGTTTTCTTTACATCGACCACCAGTTACATTGCATTCCATAGCATATTTGAACTTTTTCCTTTTATCATATCTGAACTTTTTTTCTTAATGTGACTTTAAATTTGTTTTGATCATATGGAGAAGTTTATATTATTTAGAGATGGTTCATACCTATTTCCTTTTATATTCAAGTAATTTGCACCTTTTGTACTTCTTTTATTTGCTGATGGTTACTGAAAATCGATTGATAATTTTTGGGGTGATTTGTTTTATAAAAAATATATATGCAAAGGGGGCTATAATTTCTTCATTGAAGTAAGGGGCTTAGCCTTCTTTTATTGCTGATGGTTACTGAAAATCCATTGATAATTTTTGGAGTGATTTGTTTTATAAAAAATATATGTGCAAAGAGGGCTATAATTTCTTCATTGAAGTAAGGGGCTTAGCCTAATTATTATTGGGTTATTACGGGGTTTTACTACAGGGCTAGAAGCATTTACAAAGTTTCACTACCCCTTTCACCTTTTAGGTGGAGGACTGTCATTCTCGAGCAGGTGACTTTCACCTCAGCTGCACACCCTTTAATGGGTAAATTTTTTTAAACGCCCCTTTTTAAAGTAAACTTATTACATTTATAAACTTAGAACACAATGACAAATCAGTGATTGGGATTTTGTGCAGAAATACGTTGAATTTTTAAAAAGGGGCCACACTGCCGCTAAGGGATTTTTTTTGGATGCTACGGGTAAAATGACCAATTGGGTCTAAAGTGCATGTGTACCAAACGGCTTGCTTGTATACTAATTTGCGGTTTTTGTTCTGTTATTGCGATGTACCGCTTCCACTAACCTGCTTATTCTTCACATTCAGGACCCGTGCTTGGATCATCAGTTAATAAAGAAAGTGTTCCTTCTATTTCCCACTCTGAAGTGTCCTTGTCAAACTATGTTATAACCAGAACGTCCCTACTGTGTTATCTAAACACAGTCTCAAATGCAGATCATTTCCTAAATCAGTCAAGAGCATCTACAAATTTAATATATGAGGCCTATTTGAAAGAATTACAACAATAAAAAGTTTAGATACTATGTTTAGATAATTTGTTACATACAGCTTAATTATTAGATGGTATGTATTGAAGTGAAAACTTATTTAGCATCATATAGTTGAAAGAGTAATTAAATAAAATTATAGTGGAACCTCGGTAAATGAGAGATAACTCTGTCTAAATAAGAGTCCGAATAGAAATGGCACAGAGTACATTTATGAGAATGAAAAGAGCCTTATTATGGACCTAAGACGCGATCTGAATGCCCTATTCATCAGATGTTATGTACTGTCAGTAATTTGCTTCCAGCACAATTACAAAGGCCACAGTCTTAACGTGCCTAAACAAGAAAAAAATAAATTTTGTGGACACATTATGAGAGGAGAAATGTATTACTTACTTCGGCTTATTATAGAGGGTAACATCATTGATCGGGATAAACAATTATTTCGTAATCATTTATTACCACAAAGGTGCGAGTGGTTATTAACTTTATAATTAACCAATTTAACTAGTGGACCGTATTAAAATAGGGTGGTGGAGGTGGGGGTGGTATACGTAGGTTGTGAATTGAAACATGTATTTTAGGTATTTCATACTTTAATAATGCTATAATTAATTTTCATTAAAAATGATAAATATATACACTAATTTCTAACTACTTTCAAGCATTCATCCTTTCACACATAAAACTAAATAGGTGCTGTACATTCGGTTAATTATTATTAAATGTCTAACAAAACTTCTTGATTATTTCAATCTAAAATGAGCTATATGACTGCTTTCTTTACTGAATTTAATTAACGTCCCTTTTAATTCAAACTTTCAACTGGCTGACTGTCCGTTCACACAAAATACCTTTTACTTTCCGTCTTCTTCGATTCTCTCGTTCTAACGTTACCAGGGATATAAGACTACGAACATTTGATTCGAGATTAAAAGTCAGTTTTCAGCTTGTTTGGACTTTATTGTTAAGCTTTTAAATCAAATGCCAACGTTTCGATGCATTCCGCATCATTCTCAAGGCTAAAAAAGGAACAAAGAACGTTATACGCATTTCAACACCGTTCAACATTAGACAGTTTCAAAAAAAAAAACGGTGCAGGAATTATACTAAAGTCCAAACAAGCTGAAAACTGACTTTTAATTAAGATATTTCTGGACGAAAACCACATTACATAATCCTATTTCTGGCTTTGAAAAATTGACAATGGGTTTCTTCGAAGAAATTAGAGTTCGGTACGGACAGGATACCACAGATATCTTGAAAAACTGGACTCGATCTTGGGAGAAATTGGCAGACTTAGAAAATCAAAGGACGTTCCTGCTTAGATGCCGTGATGAAGGTATTTATCCTGATCATCTTCAACAACATTTTAATTGTACATTTTCATCTCTTACTAATTCCAATCGCGTATATATTAATAAGATAAAGAGGGCAATAGATACTTTCAACAGAAAAATACTTAACCTGGAAATACAAATAATAATTTTTAGTATAACTAACCTTAAGAAGTCCATCAACAATCTTAAAATTTTGGCTCTCAATAAACTACCTACTAATATAACTTACGACTTTGAAAAAAGTGTAAAAACTAGATATAACCACATGTATGCATGTTCAAAATGCAAACATATAAACAAAATTAATAAGTTAATATATAGAAACAAAAATTCACTAATAAAAAATAACGCGTTTTATGAATCTGACAATAATTGGATAGTGAATACTACGGATATTATTATCCCTGAGTCTGTTATGAATATTTTAAAATTAGGTCCAAAATTCTCAGTAAATTTCGAAAATAGGGAACTTCCCATATTTCATCTATTGGCTGACATAGAACACAGTATATCTAATAATACCGAGATTTTTGACAAGGATTCGTGTAGGTCCCAATGTACAAATATTGTTACTAATTTTCTACCAAAAAACAAAAATAGTAACAAACTGGATGACTCGCAAAAAAACTATAAGATAACGAATAAATTTCTTAAAGAACACCCACATTTATTGGTGTTGGCATCAGATAAAGGTAACAATACTGCAATCATTACAAAAAAGGAATACCAAGATAAAATGAATGAATTATTGCTCGACAATGTTACATACTGCAAACTTGCACGGGATCCAACTAGCAAATACCAAACAGAGAGTAATAATTTAGACAAAATGCTTCAAACAAAAAAGTACATCGATGATAAGGAGGCGAAAAAACTAAAATCTTACAATAGTACACCGCCGAAAATGTATGGCCTTCCTAAGCTACATAAAACTAACAGACCTTTGAGACCTATAGTTTCTTGTGTCAACAGTCCTGGATATAAAATCTCAAAATATCTACATGAAATACTTAACAATATTTCTTCAAAATTTTATCACAATGTTAAAAATTCTTATGAAGTTGCTGATAAATTAAAAAATGTTAACCTACCCGATGATTATGAGTTAGTCTCCTTTGACGTCAAGTCTCTCTTTACCAATATACCTCAGGACTTAGGTATGAATATTATCGATTTACATTGGACAGAAATATCCAAACACACAAAGATAAACAAGGAAGATTTTTACTCACTCATGAAATTTACTTTTAAAAGCAGTTTCTTTGTTTATGAAGGTCAATACTACCAACAAACCTTTGGTACTCCTATGGGAGCCCCAATCAGTCCAATTCTGGCCACCTTAGTAATGGACTATATTGTGACCAAGACGTTGGAAAGTCTTGACTTTTATATCCCGTTCTTCTATTTATATATGGATGACTCGGTGACAGCTGTTCCGAAAAATAAGGTGAACTTGGTGCTGGAGAAATTGAACTCTATTAACGGAAACTTAGAATTTACTTACGAAGTCCAAAAAGACAACCAACTACCATTTTTGGATCTATTACTCATACAAAGTAACAACAAAATAATTTTGAACTTATACAAAAAGCCCACCAGTTCGAATCGAATACTTAATTACCAATCGGCGCACCCACTTCACCAAAAAGTCAATATAATTAAACAACTTCAAAATAAGATGAACAGTTTTGGAAACAAAATATAGATCTGCTAAAAAGCACCCTTTGTGCAAATAACTACCCCATAGGTTTTATCAACCGTATTTTAAACCAACAACCCCGCAGAAATATCAAAACTGGCGAAAACGCACAGCATAACTTGCAAACGTCCAAGAGATATTATAAAATACCTTATGTGAAAGGTTTGTCTGAACCCCTAAGTAAGAAGCTTAGAACACCAAACTCTGAAGTCGCTATGTACAACAAAAAAACAGTAAAAAATCTGTTTTCGCAGGTTAAACATCCAACCCCAAAAGATATCGCAAGTAACATAGTTTATAAAATACCGTGTAACAACTGCAATGTATGCTATATAGGCCAAACAAAACAATATCTAAAAAATCGTATTTCAGAACACAGAAGGGATTGTAATATTACAAAATCAGACAATCCAAAAACAGGACTATCAAAGCACCATTTTGAAACAGGACACCATTTTGATTTTCAGTCGTCCACTATCTTAGATAGTCACCCTAACTTCCATCAAAGACTTTTCTTGGAAATGTGCCATATTACTACTAATAAACCTAATATAAACCTTAATAAAGACACACAAAACTTAAGTGCCATTTATTGTAATATTATAAGCAATTATGCCTAATCGTCCTGCAATAATTAGATTCAAGTCATTTCCTAATTAATAGACTACACATAAACTACCTTTTTCTATATTAACCGCCTACTTTTCGTTTTCTTTGCTACAATAAACCAAAAATATAGTGTTGGTTGGGGACTACCACCAGCGAATATTAACTACGACAAGAAGGCCCACTTAATGGCCAGAAAGCGCTACAAAGGAATCGTCGTTGATTTTCTTCGTTGCCTGGTAACAATCAGCAAACTCCACCGCACACAGGTTGAATTTAAATAAAAGCTGGCCATAAACGATATTTTCGTTTGCGGTATATTTAATCAAATTTATAACGAAATTATTTATAGCACTCTAATACTCTAGTTGGCATTGGAAAACACAATTGATATCTTCTGAATTGTTTGCAGCGACCTGTCAAACTTACGTTATGGTTTTTTTTATTATTATCACCAAATAAATATTTTGATAAAGTTTGTATTCAACTGGACGTTTCAAAAATCAGTTAACGTTTTTAATTAGTTATTATTGATAACAATACTCAAGGTATGTAATAACTAATATTTAAAAGATTTTGATTTTGTGTTAACGATTTCACCATATTTCCGAATACTAATATTGTGACAAAAGACATCAAGAAGAAAATGTTGCTCGAATTTGCTCCATCTTTTAATATTTAATTAAATTTTGGCGTTTTGGGTGATTTTAAAATTGGTTAAAGGTTTCGCACAATTTTACTGTATATGTCATTCCTATTTTGTAATACAATACAACCATAGATAAATATATATATAGGGGGAAATACAACTTATATCGAATATTGACTCGACTATAGAATTTAGGCTTGAAAATTAATCTGACAAAAGGATGAGCTGGTCTATGGCCGCCGCGTCAAAGGTCGCCTGCCAACATGATTGTTTTATTTGTATCATGGCCTGCCGATATTCTGCCAGTATTCGCGCGAGGAAGGACACCACCGTTGACATGCCGCCGCGGAGAGTGATCCTTTTTATCATATAGTTTTGCCCAAATACATAATAAAAAGATAAAGACTGATGTACTATACTGCTAACGTGCTAACACTCCGTTGAGGTTATGTGTTGGTGTTATACCTAATTGTGCAACAACTGTAGCCAGATTATCAGAAAATGACGCGTCGAAATGAGGATCTTTTATTGGCTAAATTTGTAACGTGCGCAGTTTTCCCTGCTGCTGTCTTGTTTGAGCATTTACGTTTCTCTGTTTTTTTTTTTTGCTTCATATCTTGTACTGAAAGTATTTTCAAATGTCATTTAAATTCAAGTTTAAATTACCTTTAACGCAACGCATTATTAAATTTGAATTTTATAAGCTATATCTGTGGTAAAGTCATCGGTACGAGTGGGCAAGAAATTGAATAATCGATTAAACTCTTAATATTTTAGCAAATAACTGAATAATCGATTAGTCGAAATAACCAATTATCGATATTTTCTGAAATATTAATCGATAAGTCGATTAATCGGTAATTTCTTAAAAGTGAATCGAATAATCGATTATTGTCGCCCACCCCTAATTCCATAATATTGTAGTAAGTGAAACTGAAGGTGAAATTTCGGTAGAATCATTATTGCTGATGCAAGACTGATGTTATTATAAAAAGAGGTAATAAATACTTTGGCTGAATCAGCAGATAAAAATTTATAATTTAGTTTTAATTTGTAAATATGGCTTTGATATAACTTCGGATATTCAGAATATAAGCAAGTGTTTTTGAACAACAGCTGCACTGATGCTTCTATATTTGTTACTAGTTGCGTCCCTATTAGATAAATTTTTAAAAATAACGATAACTCTGAAATACATGTATGGCAAAATTGCAGGCCCTCATCAACGCGATTCTCTCGTCCGCTTAACATTCATTTTGCTCGTGAGACTCCTGAATTAACCGTTGCAAAAACAAAATTTGGATAATCGAATTAAAAATTTTAAACCCTTTTTTTACAACGAAGGAGCCCTTAATTTTCAAAATCCTTTTTTAAAACGTTTTAAGAACATACAAATGATTTTTATACATGATTTTTATCGTTAGTGATAATTGATACTCCCTATATATAAATACAGATGATGAGCAAAAAATTCAACAAATTATTTGTCTAAAACACGATATATTAAACGTGTAATACTTAATAACTTTTATGTCTTATTTCTGGTAAACCTTATTATGGCCAGCTTTCCTAGAAATTCGACCAGTGTGCGCCGGGTCCAAAGGTCACATGCCAGTATCATGCTAGTTTTCGCGCGGGGAAGGAGACATACCGTTGACGTGCCGCCGTGGAGAGTGAATCTTCTTATCGTAGTTAATATTCGCTGCTACCACTTCCTATATTATTTCATGCTTAAATTCCAATGCAAATCGATAAGAGAAAAAGAGAATCAGTACCAAACATCTCGGCAAACAGTAGTACCGTACTAGCATTTTTTTTTATAGAAAAATATAGATCGTTCAAATTAATGCGATCCGTAGCTCGAATAATCTGGGTAAGGTATTTTACTATAATTATTATAAGTACACAGCGTCCTTATTGTTTTTTATTGATGTTTTAATGTTTTTTATTGCGTTTAATTGATCACTTCGATGTTGTGTTATTTATTAGTTCTCTAAGTTGTTACGTTGTATGTCGGTTGTTTGTATAATTCCTGCACTGTTTTTTTTGGAACTGTCTAAATGTTGAACGGTGTTGAAATGCGTATAACGTTCTTTGTTCCTTTTTTAGCCTTGAGAATGATGCGGAATGCATCGAAACGTTGGCATTTGATTTAAAAGCTTAACAATAAAGTCCAAACAAGCTGAAAACTGACTTTTAATTAAGCTATTTCTGGACGAAAACCACATTACATAATTTGATTCGAGTCTTGAGTGAGTACGGAAATGGATTTTTCTACTACCAACATCAATCCGCCATTTTACCTTCTTCTATCTTCTAAAACATCAACAGAAGAGACGAGACGCTATGGCTATTCTGTCTTCGAGAAAATGCGTTAATACGCTCAATAGAATTCTTTGTCCAAGCTTGGACAAAGAGAACAGGGTTACAGCCGATATTCTCTAAATATCTGTGCAAACTATATAAGAAAATGGCCTAAAAGGATTTAACCATTGGCGCGAACGGAGCTACAACACAACACTTTGGCTGCTGTTCAAGTGAATGATTACTCTGCACTAAATTGAATTTTTCCTACCGACGCGGCAGGGAGAAATCCAACGGGAAAATGCGCATAGGTGGATACATTTGAAAGGGTGGAAGCATGTTCTTTCTTTCTTTGGCATATTGTTGTTTACACAACACTGACGGGGACAAAGATATATTAATTTGAGAACGATTAATAACGACTTCCTTGACAGAGTATCACCTTGCTTTTTAGGGATTGTTGCATATAACGGAATCTATTGTACCGACAATCCAGGTTCGGACTAAGGAGTAACTGAGATACAATATTTTAAATGAACCAATTTCTGTTTCAAGGGGTGAAATAAATTTATTTGGGTTTAATGATGAGTCAATCATACTAAGTAAGTTATACACATGTTGGGGTGTTTCCACAACAATCATTGAAGGAAGAGGCATAGAAAGAGTACGATATTTGTGGCTGATATAAACGCTCTACTAAACATCTTTTTAGGTGATCGATGTCAAAAATTCACGTTGGCTTGATGATTTTAAACGTTCGGAATGAAAATGGCACTTAAAGAAAAAGACTAATCTACTTCATATTTCTTTATGTTACTCTTCAAGCCTGCTACGTCTCAATAGTTTTCATTATTGAATAGAGTTGCAACAAAAAATATATTTTGCAACAGTATCTGAATTTCCATTAAAAGTGGAAAAATAAATATCAGCGCACTCAAATTGCTGTATCGACTATTATCATTGCATTAAAACTGATTAGTTCCGAGGACGTTCTCTACTCTTAACCTCTTCCACTAAACTATAAAACTTTAATATAGACGGGAAGCGCTTTAACCGAGATAACAAAATATTGGCCCGGCTTTGCAGAAAATTCCACAATGCATGTAATCTAGTTTCAAAACTGTAAAGAGCTCTGAGGAAGGTTTTTCCGACTCTATATCTTTTAAAGTTATTGTTGAAGTGCAAGTGCAGTAAAATGGTATTTATGTTGCAGAGTATTACGATTTTACGTCATCCCGTTTGAATTTGATGGCATACATGGTGTTCATGTTATATTATCGTATAGTCAGCACATTAGAATGATTTTTATATCTCGTCTTAAGTCTTAAATAAAATTACTTAGAAATTTAGTAAATAAATGGTAATAGCAGTGCTAAATCTAATCTTAATAATATTTTATTTTGCGAATTATCTGCTAAGCGTCTGCTAGAGTTGTAATTCTTTGGTACTATTTTTAGAATAAATATCGTTTGTACCCATTTTGTAATAAGTTGTTTGTAACAAGAAATGATATAAAGTAAATAACTAAAATAGGTAAATATATAGGAAAATAAAGTGTAATAATTAAAGCATGATTCATCCATCATCCATATCCCGTCCACATTGTGTATTTGATTAACTTGCAAATATTTAGTAAATAATTGGTAAAATTACTCCTAACATGGCTATAACCAACAAAATAATAGACTCCCTTCTACTGCATATTAATATAAAACCTCGCATATGGATTATTAGTTCTGACAATGTTATATTATTTTCGGAACAAAAATCCCACATTAACTTTCGCAGCGCGAGGGTAGTACGGAAATGAGTTTTCGTCATGTGACAGGGCGTGATGGGTTTCAGCAAAAAAAAATAAAGTCGCGAGTTTTAAAAACGGTAATCGTTAGAGAACCATGGCAGGTAAACGCGTGTATATATTTTTGTAATTACCTTTTGTGATCCAGTTAACGGCTTTATTACATTTTTAAATCGATATAATCGTACTTAAAATTCGTTGCAAATGTGTAAAAACGAAAATTGTATATGAAACGCATGTATCTAGAACGACAAATTTCAGTGGCTAATTAGGTTTTGTGATGAATAAATAAGTACATATAATTATTCGTTTTTCAAAATAATGTTGATCATCGCTATTACGGCCAGAGATATTCGCAATGTTCAAGACCTTTTTTTATACGATACCAAATACTAGGAAAAAACTTTCTAAATATTTCTCTGTTTCTAAAATGTCTAGAAAATCAACTTTTCAGGGAAAATGTAAAAAGCGTAGATTTCTTGATCAATTGATATTATTTTTATCTCGAGAAGTATTTCTTTTATAGAAAACCCGATTACTAGACGAGAATCCACACCAAAAACTGTGTTAAAAGACATTTTAGAAATGATGACGACCACAGGGTCAGCTAATTGAATTTAAACTTTTCACCATCTCTACATTTAACGCGACATTTAATATGGCAACAGGATGGCGCTCTTTACTAGAAGAGTCAAGAAATAGCCAATTATTTGTCAATTCGTTACCAATCCTGGAAAACCGCAATCCAGGATATACACCTAGGAATCCAGACTTCACTCCCATGTACTATTTCTTATGGGATACTCTAAAAGAAATTGTATATAAGCAAACCCCACTAATGGTGAAGGAATTGCGGCTCTCATACCAGAAGGGTGTGAATTTCCTTAATGAAGGTCAGTTTGTGCAGCATGTAATTTCATATTTAGAAACAGTTTACACAGCATATATTGCCCAAAATGGTGGATATATGCAAAACTTACTGCAATACCTCGTAGTGTTAAATAAGCATTAGTTAGGATTATATGTGTTAATAATAAAAAACTTTTTCTCGTTATCATTAAGCATTTTGAAAAAAAACCTCTAGCGTTTTGATTATGCTCTTTCGATATAGCCCCGAAGTTTGACCAGTACCGGGGGAGATGCTCTTTGTTTGATGCATTTTCTCAGCGTTGGTAGCGTTGTTATTATTGAGTTCTCGACAGAACGCTATTGATTGTTATTAAAAAAAAAACTGTTACGTCGTTTTCTCTTCGAACACTTTATATATCTTCTCAGGAGTTTCGATTTACCTTTCAGTGTCTGCTTCAGTATGTCGATATACCTAACCACAACTTGATGATGATTCGAGTGGGTCTGTTTTGTGCCAATATTCTTGAAAATCTTTTTCGTACGAGACTTCAGTCTTCTAAATGAGGTTTAATTTTTTTGGTATTTTGTAATTCTTCCTAGTTCTTGCTTCAATTCTGCAATGGTTTTCTCGATTCTTCTCTGCCATATAGGTTATTGTCGTTGGTTTGGCTTTTGTACCCGTTCTTGTGTATGCACCTGTTGTTTATGGCATCAAGTAAGTGTTATAGTTGCGCAGTATATCAGTGTATGAAGCTTTTCGAGAGTGTCGTGCTTCGCAACGAATTCTAATAGTATGTTGTTGAGGGCCTTAAAGATGTTATGTGTGTGTCGATTGGTTCTAAGTTTCGGAATTTCGGCTTATGCGTTGGGTCTGTGCGATTAAACTCGGCCAAAGCCCTCTGAAGTCCAAAGCGTCTTGCTGCCGTTATCTTGTCGCGGGTTGTAGTACCGACGTTAGTGTTAGTGTCAAGTTCGGTAGTTTCGTCATCGCCAGTGAGCTCTTCATTTTGTGCTTCCACAAAATTCTGTGGAATGGGTGCAGTATTAGCCTTCATGTGTTCATTCTGAAGATCCAGCTGCACCCCTTCTTTTAGTTGTTCGATAATTGCTGCAGATAAACGGTTGTTTTGAACAATCGCCGTTCCCAATCGGTACAATTTTTAAAGAAGTTATCTAAAAACATGGTGATTCAGCCGACCCTGGCTAGCCGCTCTACCTCATCGCCTTGATGCGTCATTACAATTTTGTACCAATCGGTGAGAAGCAAGAATCCGTAAATCGGTTCTTTCTTTTGATTTTAAGAAGAAAAATGCCTAGAAATCGTATTTCTAGTATAGTGAATGTGTTAGTGATACGTCTTACTCGCAAAGAAGGCGAAAAAAAGGAGGCAATATTCATCGGAAGAAGCGAATCAGGGGGAGTTCATATAGGATTATATTACAAAATTTCAAATATACATAAATACCTGGTTATCTTAAATATATAAAAACAGAAACTATCTCTCGTATGAAAGCAAAATGTGTATAATACCAAACTGTAGTATTATGAATAAATATGACACTTCTTGTAACCCTTAATTTTTTACTAAATAAAATTAAAATGGAAAATAATCTCAAACTTCTAAAACTAACTAAAACTTAGAATAAAATAGAGTGCAAACGGGTTACAGTCAAAAATGCGAATAAATCAGTAAAAAAAAATTAAATGTGCTCACTGCGATTTGAATTATACTAGCAAACTGTTATTTATATACGAGGGCATGACAAAACATTGTTACATGTATCGTCTGTGCACAATTACACAGAATCAAACAATATATTCGGAATTGCAATACATTATTTCGAAATGAATATAAGTAATAAGCAACAGTTAACGATACGAGCTATTCGAACCATTCTCTAGTAATCTCGTCTAATCGTACATCCTACCAAAGAAATACTATTCAATCACAAAAAGTGTTTACATAACACAATCAAAAGGCTGGCTAAGGAAATATATACCGGTCGGCCTGCACATTTATTAATGTTTTACATAGAATAAAACGTTTATATCACATAAAGGAATATAAAAAATAGAAACAAATGGTTATAATGCCTTCATATTATCACGTTTTCGATATTTGATCCCCGTATGGGGCACATGTGGGACTATAAACTATAATTCGATTCGATGCAAATATTGCTAAACAAAAAACTAAAACTCATATTTAATTATGATCCACTGACTCATACTGCAGATCTATATGAAAATTTAAGAGTATGGCAATTACATAAGGTATTAAAATTTGAACAGAATAAACTTATCTACAGGATAATAAATAAAACTCAAAAATCAAATATTATCCTTCGCATCCCCGCCATCCTTCATTACACTTTGTAGTATACAATTTTATCCCAACCGGTACAAGTTTTAAAGAAGTTATTAAAAAACAAGATGATTCAGCCGTCCCAGGCCCGGTCGCTCGAGCTCGTAGCCCTGTTGCGTCATTACAATTTTGTACCGTTCGGTGACAAGTAGTAAAGATCCGTAAATCGGATCTTTCTTTTGGTTTTAAGAAGAAAAATGCCTAAAAATCGTATTTTAAGATAGTGAAAGTGTTAGTGTTTGCGTCGCAAAGGAGGCGAAAAAAAGGAGCAATATTCATCGTAAGAAGCAAATCAGGGGGTGAGTCCATATAAGATTATATGCCAAAATTTCAAAAATACATAGATACCTGGTTATCTTAGATATATAAAAACAGAAACTATCTCTCGTAATAAAATTAAAATGAAAACACTCTCAAACTTCTAAAACTAACTATATTAGAACAAAATAGAGTGCGAACTGGTTACAGTCAAAAATGCAAATGAATCAGTAAAAAAAAATGATATACATATTTTCCCTCTCGTCAGCGAGGCAGACGCTATCTTAAAAAAAATTAAATGTGCTGGATTTTAATTATACTAGCAAACTAGTATTAAATAGGAGGGCGTGACAAAACATTATTACATTCATTAATGTTTTACATAGACCTTTATACCATATAGAGATGAATATAAAAAATAGAAACAAAATGTTTATAATGCCTTCGTATTATCACCTTTTCGATATTTGATCCCCGTATGGGGCACATGTGGGACTATAAACTACAATTCGATGCAAATATTGCAAGACAAAATACTAAAAGTTATATGTAATTATGATCCACTGACTCATACTGTAGATCTATATGAGAATTTAAGAGTATGAACAGAATAAACGTATCTACAGGGTACAGGATAATAAATAAAACTCAAAAATCAAATAATATTAACATAATATTTTCAAGGGATATTCATAGCCACAATAATAGAGATTGTATAAAAAATCATACTGTTATTAGTAAAATGCATATCCTCAATACCAGTGTTCAAAAACACTGTCTAGGGGGATAAGGACTATGTATATTGTAATTATTGTTATTACTGTATTAAATTTTTTTTTATGAGTAAGTCTAAGAGTGCCCTTTTCTCACGAAATTAACCCCTAAAACTAGCCACAAAGGCAAGCGGACTCATAATTTACGCGCGACTAAATCCCAAGTTGGGTATTATTATGACTTTGTATGGCCCTCCGCTCGCTTCGCTCGCTACGGGGGCACAATCAACAGAATCCAAAGCTAATCCAAAATTAGCAAAAAAGGTAAATTAATAGAAATTTTGCTAGAACGTAGAGACATGGATTCGTGTCGCAACTTAGAATTTAGCCGCTCGTCATAAATTTATCGGAATGTTATCGTTCGGCTTTGTCGAATCGATGTAATACCGGAACGCATTATTTGTAAACAATTCGTGTTGATATGAGCCGGCCGGTGAGGAACAAATTGGAGTAAACATTGCTTGCAGGAGAGGTTAATAAATAGTAATAATACCTATTTAGAAGTTCGCATTTGCAAATGCGAATGACTTTAACTAAAATTGGCCTTCACATTTGCAGATGTGAAGGGCCTCAACAGCCTCCACCCCCGTAGGTATATTATGTTAGAGGCACACTATATCCCTACATTTGCCGATGTAAAGGATATATGTACCGACAAAAATAAAACGGTGTAGTGCTATGTGTTTGCAGATACATAAACAAATAACCACCATACTATTGCAACCCTCTTACATAAGAAGACAACATGCAAGTTCTTGTCTATGGTTCCTCATATCCCGTTTTCCTTACGTTACAGAAATTACAGTATTTGCAGATACTGTAAATATGCTAAAAATCGTTGCATTTGCAGATGCAGTCGATAGCATAACGAGGGTTAAGCAGCACGCAAAAAGGTGAAGAGTTCGTTGTATTAGCAGATACAATCGATCGTACCCTCCACTGTCTGCAATTGCAGTTGCAGGTAGTGAATATATTCATGAAGCTATTTTTCTGTTCAAAAACAGAAATTACAGCATTTGCAAAGGTTGTAGATATGGCTAATAGATCGTTGCATTTGCAGATGCAATCGATACCATAAGTAGCAAAACCAGGAAATTCTTTTGCATTTGCAGATGCATTAGAAGATCCTCTCATGCTAGCTGAGGAAGTAACTCATTCGAAACGAGACTTACCAACATCAGAAACAACTACATACCCAGATAGTTTTTAGATGGAACAATTACTTATTTAAGAGACTAAATTAAAAAAAAAATCAGTATGATAGAGCAATATCCGCCAACTGCAATGTCCTCAGACCACCAAAATTAAATCTTGAAGTAGAAACTGTACTAAATCCTGCAACTGCAAGCCAAAACAACTACTTCTATCAATTACAGAAACAACTAGTCCGTGGGTTTTAGCCCGCCTTTTCAATAATTTAAATAAGCCAACCGTCTGAACTAATATTATACGTTCAAAATTGGCAGAAATTAAATATAAACAGTTCAACAATAGCGTGGGTACAAGGTTATAAAATCCCCTTCAAGGACACCACTCCAGATTAGCAAAGTACGTTGCGACATTAAGGGCCGTATTTGTGGTTGTTTCTTGAGGCTTCCTTAGACCTTAAGCATGCCTCAGAATCTTAGAACAGACCTGACAGATTTGTCAAATAATTAAATATACCCTATTCTAATGTTTCCTTAATCAGGGAAGCCTCAAGATTTGACTGTAAAATCGGCTCTACGAACTGTGAAATCGCCAAGATCAATCGGCGATTAATGAACTTTTAAAAATCGTGGCTGTCGAGGAATGTAAATCGGTGGATGGCGAATTCTTATCGTCGTACTCACTCAATGAGATTTATGCCAACTTAAAAACTTAAATAGGTATATGACAGCATCCCATTTTAAACTCGAAGACTACAGGACGGCACAAAATTTAATTTCAAATTTCGCATTCTCGGGAAAATTGATCTTAAAGATGCATATTTCCTTATTCCAATCCACAGTAGTCATAGGAAGATTTTAAGGTTCGATCTTTGCAACGTACTATACCAGTTTTATTGCGTTCCATCTGGTTTATGTACAGTGAGTTCCATATCTTTTCACAAAACTTCTGAAACCAGTTGTAAGATATGTAAAATTAATGGGTATAAAAACTGTAGTACTCTATTTAGACAGTTATTGGTAATTCAAAAAAGAATTTGTTTAAAATTATAAATAAAATTACACAAACATTACAAGATTTAGGATTATAATTCCGAAAAAAGCGTAGTTCTTCCCGCGCAACAATGCCCATTTTTAGGGTTTATTTATAATACAACTAACATGACAATAGCCTTAACTCAAGAGAAAAGGGAAATAATTTATAAAGACATACAAAACATTAGAAAAAAAAAACTGTAAAATCAGATTATTTGCACAACTCGTCGGAAAACTAGTTGCTGCTTGGCCAGCTGTACGGTATGGCTGGGAATATGACTCAAATATAAAGATAACTTTCACAATGGAAGAAATTCTGAATCGATGGTTAAAAAGCTTAATGATGTCTGTTCAAAGTTACAACATAAATTTTCTTTAGCAATATTTTCTGATGACTCACGAACCGATTGGGGCATTTTCTGTAATGGGAAAAATCACAAGGGTTTTTTGGAACGGAAAAGACTGCGGCGTTCAACAGCATTTTGCGGCTTAAAATGCTTTGAAAAAAAAAACCTCTCAAACTGCCATAATCTCTAAATTGATAATGCAACGGACATATCGTGCATAAACAAAATGGGCAGTGTACGATTCAATAAATTAAATAGTATAACAAAAGCTATTTCGAAATGGTGTGAAGGCAAAAACATCTATATTTACGCTTCATAAGTCAATCTGGAAACAGAGAGCTTTTCTGCAATAAAGCGTACCTAATGAAGCGATAAAAGTGATTATTTCCTCATTGACAGATAGCACCCTTAAACAATACGGAAATATTTACATAAATCTGGGAATTTCTGGTTTTGTAAGCACCAACAAATATATAACAACGCATTTGCATTACCTTATTTTATTTATCAACCTGAACTATGTATGGTCACACTATTAGAGACTTACATATAACGCACAAAAGGAAAAAGGGTGCTACCAGTCAACAAAAAGTGAATAGGTCGTTGTATTAGCAGATACAATCGATAGTACCCTCCGCTCTCTGCAATTGCAGTTGCAGGTAGTGAACATACCTAATTTTCTGTTCAAAAACAGAAATTACAGCATTCCTAGATACGGTAAATATGCTTATAGATCGTTGCCTTTGCAGATGCAATCGATACCATAAATATCAAAACCAAAGAAAATTTCAATTCACAAAAATCCCTATCACCCAGCCAGCAGTCAAACCATTAGCAGATGAGTCAAGTGAATACTAAAAGCCAGCCGTATAACACGGAAATCTTTGAAGCACGCAGCACGCGACACGTGGCAACTTCAGCAGCTCAAGAATGGAAGTTACATTACAAACCACTCAGAAGACAGCTGGCTGGACAAAAAAAAATCAAAAGTATTCTCAAAATTCTATAAGAAACCTATCGCGGGTAATCCACTGAATTTGCATCTTGTTTATTGAACCATAATTTCTAAGGAATCATATAAATATTAAGTTACAATTATTATAACTTACTTACCAACTCATTATCATATTACAGAAGAATATTGGTCTAGCATTAAAACCAGTGGCGGCTCGACCATAAGGTCAAATGGTCAATGACCTTCCAAAAACAACAGGAGAAAGCAAGAAATTTAAAAAAAAAACCTATTTAAATTATGCTTTCTGTAAATCACTTTTTTTCATCCTAATATATACAAAACTATTCCTAAACATCGTAAAATGTGTCCAATTCCTGCTTGAAAAGTATAAGTTTTCCTATTTTCTATACTACGGGTCAAATTGCATTTTACCATTAATTCCCCTAATATTTTACACGTAATAAACTCCAGAGCCGCGGCTCGAAGCGCCGACAAGGCACGATATACTACATATAGGAAATTTAATGGACTAAGGTGCGATAGAAATAGTCGATTTTGGGCATTGACCGCAGCATCACGCATAACAGACGGCAAAGTAACCTTCGAACTATGCACCTGTTGATATTTTATCCTGAAACGCGACCAGCGTTATACTATTATGGATTATTAGAAATCTATATTTAGATCGTTAAGAATGAAAGAAAACCGATCTATTTTTAGTCGTTGTCATGTCTTTGAGGGATAATGATAAGGCAGTTATTGCTTGAGGCGAGCGCGAAACTTTCGTAATAATTTTAAAATAATGAACTGTTGACTGTTTTTCGATCTCGAGTTGATTTTTTATGATGTCTGAACCCGCGGAATCGTGTTTGGTTTGTAAAATTGTGCGGTTAAAAGAAAACAATTGCTTGGATTTATTTTTCTTTATAAATAACTAAACATTCAGGTACGTATAGTAAAAAAATTTAGGTAAATTTGGGCGTGGTTCAAATTTCGAAAAAAAAATATTTTTTAACGTTTATGACCTCCCTATAATTATGACCATGAGCCGCCACTGATTAAAACTAAGTTAACAAATAAATTAATATCAGTTAAGCGTTAAACATGTGTACCTTCATATGTATACTATTAAATCAAATGTCTATTTGGAATTTGGATTTTAGTTTATAAAATGGGCCTTGCAAATCTAAAACTACAGAAAATCACAATTTTCAGTTAATGTAGATTACATCGCAAATACTTTAAACAGCTACAAAGTGTAATGAAGGACGGCGGGGATGCGAAGGATAATTACAAGATCAATCGACTTACCTGTAAGGAAGATCGATCGGAATTATCCGAGCATCCCCGCCGTCCTTCATTACAAACCCACCCAGTCTTTACCTTCTCCCTATCACCCCAAATGCGATGTAATCAAAAATCTCATAGGAACCAAAATTGTAATGACGCAACAGGGCTACGAGCTCTAGCGACCGGGCCTGGGACGGCTGAATCATCTTGTTTTTTAATAACTTCTTTAAAACTTGTACCGGTTGGGATAAAATTGTATACTACAAAGTGTAATGAAGGACGGCGGGGATGCTCGGATAATTCCGATCGATCTTCCTTACAGGTAAGTCGATTGATCTTGTAATTATCATAATATTTTCAAAGGATATTCATAGCCACAATACTAGAGAGTATATAGGAAATGGTACTGTTATTATTACTAAAATGCAATTATCCCCAATACCAGTGTTCAAAAACACTGTCTAGAGGAATAAGGATTATGTATATTGTAATTATTGTTATTACTGTATTAAGAAACAATTTTCAAAAAAAATAATTAAAAATTTTGAGTAATCTCACGAAATTAATCCCTAAAAACTAGCCACAAAGGCAAGCTGACTCATAATTTACGAGCGACTAAACCCCAAGTTAGTTATTATTATAGCTTTGCATGGCTCTCTGTTCGCTTTGCTCGCAACGGGGGCTCAATCAACAAGAACTAACCAAGTGCTAACCAAAACTAACCCAAAATTAAGGAAAAAAGGTAAATTAATAGAAATTTTGCTAGGACGAAGACATGGATTCGTGTCGCATCGCGCGCAGTATTTTGAATTGCAACTTGGGATTTAGCCGCTCCTCATAAATTTATCGGAATGTTATCGTTCGGCTTTGTCGAAGCGATGTAATACCGGAACGCATTATTTTTAAACAATTCGTGTTGATATGAGCCAACCGGTGAAGGAAAAAATTGGAGTAAACATTGCTTGCAGGAGATGTTAATAAATAATAATAATACCTATTTACAAATTCGCATTTGCAGATGCGAATAACTTTAGCTAAAATTGGCCTTCACATTTGCAGATGTGAAGTGCCCCCAACAGCCTCCACCCCAGTATGTATATTATGTAAGAGTAGTTAGAGGCACACTATATCCCTACATTTGCCGATGTAAAGGATATATGTACTGACAAAAATAAAACGGTATAGTGCTATGTATTTGCAGATACAAAAACAAATAACCACCATACTATTGCAACCCTCTTACATAAAATCATTGCATTGGAAGTAGTGAATTATTACACTCTTGGTTTCTATTCAAAAGAGAAATTACAGTATTTGCAGATACTGTAAATATGCTAAAAAATCGTTGCATTTGCAGATGCAGTCGAAAGCATAACCAGGGTTGAGCAGCAAGCAAAAAGATGAATAGTTCGATGTATTAGCAGATACAATCGATCGTAACCACTGTCTGCAATTGCAGTTGCAGGTAGTGAACATATTCATGAACCTATTTTTCTGTTCAAAAACAGAAATTGCAGCATTTGCAGATGCTGGAAATAGGCTAATAGATCGTTGCATTTGCAGATGCAATCGATATCATAAGTAGCAAAACCAAGGAAATTCTTTTGCATTTGCAGATGCATTAGAAGATCCTTTCACGCTAGCTGAGGAAATAACTTATCCGAATCAAGACTTACCAACATCAGAAGCACCAGATGGTCCTGAACAAAGTAACAACCACCTAGCTTTGTTAATAAGAAAAAAAATCGACGAAATCATACCTGCGAGGCCAGAACTACATACTCAGATAGTTTTTAGATGGGACAATTACTTATTAAAAGGACTAAAAGATTAAAAAAAAAACAAAAAAACACAAACAGTATGATAGAGAAGTATTCACCAGCTGCCAACTGCAATGTCCTCAGACCATCAAAATTAAATCTCGAAGAGAGTACTAAATCCTGCCAAGACAACTACTGTATCAATTACAGAAACAACTATAGTCCGTGGGATTAGTGCCTTAGCCCTCCCTTTCAATAATTTAATTAGCCAACCGTCTGAACTAGAATTATTATACGTTCAAAATTGGCAGAAATTAAAGGTAAACAGTTCAATAATAGAGTGGGTACAGGATTATAAAATCCCTTTCAATAGGACACCACTCCGGTTAGCAAAGAAGAAGACTACAAAGGACGGCAAAAATTTTAATTTCAAAATACGCATTCTTGGGGAAAACTGATCTTAAAGATGCATATTTCCTTATCCCTATGCACAGTAGACAAAAAAGTTGTTAAGATTCGTTTTTTGCAACGTACTATACCAATTTAATTGTGTTTCATTTGGTTTATGTACAGCTCTATATCTTTTCACAAAACTGAAACCAGTTGTAAGATATGTAAAATTAAAGGGTATTAAAACTGTACTCTACTTAGACGATTGGCTAGTTATTGGTAATTCAAAAGAGAATTGCTTAAAAGTATAAATAAAATTACACAAAGATTACAAGATTTAGGTTTTATGTAAATTCCGAAAAAAACGTAGATGTTCCCGCGCAACAATGCTCATTTTTGGGGTTAATACAAGAGAAAAGGGACCTACTGGCAGAATAGTCTATTATCTTTTACCCTGAAAAATACTTACTCACATCTCCTTGCAGAGAGAAACAACCATTGTGGAAGAAAATTTCCCTGGCTGTAGGGAAATTAGGAAGTTTCCTGAGAAATCAAACTGATTATTTTTATTGCAAACTATAGAACAGTGAAAAAGAAATCGATACGTATTTTTTTATTTCCACTAAAGATGAATATTACAAGAGCTATACCAGTTTTTAGTTTTGTATATATAGATATACCATGCATGGTGTGACGTAATAATTCATGTGTATTATGACGTCATAAGCACATCTCAAGGCGTTGTATCTGCCTCATTTTTTGGCTTATGGAAAAGAGAAAAAACACGTGTTCACTTGTTTTTCATGGGCTATCGAAATCAGCAAAAATTAAAAAAAAAAGGAAAATTGATGAAACTTCCTCATTGTCAGGAGAGCTTTTCTATAACAAAGCGTACCGAATGAGGCGATAAAAGTGATTATCTCTTCATTGACAGATAGCGCCCTCAAACAATACGGAAATACTTATAATAAATAGGGGAATTTTTGTTTTTTTAAGCGCCAACAAATATATAACAAAACCGTAAACTTATTCTTGAGCTCCTAAACATTCAATTGTCTTCGGAGTCATCCTACTATACCATGAACTCACACAAATCTGCACTCTCTCCAATATTGAATATTAGACAAAAGACGAAGCGGCTATAAAAAGGTTTCTCAATGGTACATTTAACATAAGACCCCCAAAACCAAAATATTCAATTACTTGGGATTCCTACCCAGTTCTACAGCGCTTACGGGGAATTCCCAGTAAGCGCGAGTCATATAAGCTCGTGTTGATTACGTCCCTGCCCTTTGTACACACCGCCCGTCGCTACTACCGAATGAATGATTTAGTGAGGTCTTCGGACCGATGCGCGAAGAGCATGTACCCTCACGAATCCTTAAATCTACAAATCTAACTTTAAAGCTAGTAACTAACACTCTTAATACTAATAACGGCACACAAATCACGGACAACCCGGAAGCAAAAATAGACAATATTATTTTTAAATATGAATACATAATTCAAATCAGATTCCCGGATAAAATAAAAGCAAGTGGCTTAAACAGGCTTCAACCTAATTTGATATTACCTTATTTTACTAATCAACCTGAACTATGTATAGCCACACTATTAGCGACTTACATAGAACGCACAAAAGGAAAAATGGTGCTACCAGTCAATAAAAGGTGAATAGTTCGTTGTATTAGCAGATACAATCGATCGTACCCTCCACTGTCTGCAATTGCAGTTGCAGCTAGTGAACATACCTATTTTTCTGTTCAAAAACAGAAATTACGGCATTCACAGATACTGTAAATATGCTAATAGATCGTTGCATTTGCAGATGCAATCGATACCACAAGTAGCAAAACCAAGAAAATGTAATACTCACTCACAAAAAGCCCCATCACCCAGACAGCAGTCAAACCATTAGCAGATGGGTCAAGTTAATACTAAAAGCCAGCAGTATAAACACGGAAATCTTTGAGGCACACAGCACGCGACACCTTCAGCAGCTCAAACAATGGAAGTTATATTACAAACCATTCAGAAGACAGCTGGCTTGACAGAAAAATCAAAAGTATTCTCAAAATTTTATGACAAACTTGGCGTGGGTAATCCCACTGGATTTGCATCTTGTTTATTGAACCATAATTTCTAAGGAATCATATAAATATTTAGCTACAATTATAACTTACTTACCAACTTGTTATCATATTACATAAAAATATTGGTATAGTATTAAAAATAAGTTAAAGCTTAATATCAGTTAAGCGTTAAACATCATATATGTACCTTCATATGTGTGTTATTAAATCTAATGGTTATAAATTTGAATTTTAGTTTATAAAAAAGGCCTTACAAATCTAGGACTACAAAAAAATCGCAATTTTCAGTTAATGTAGATTACATCGCAAATACTTTAAACATCTACAAAGTGTAATGAGGGACGGCGGAGATGCGAAGGATAATTACAAGATCAATCGACTTACCTGTAATGAAGATCAATCGGAATTATCCGAGCATCTCCGTCCCTCATTACAAACCCACCCAGTCTTTACCTTCTCCCTATCACCCCAAATGCAATGTAATCAAAAATCTCACGAACCAAAATTGTAATGACGCATCAAGGTGATGAGCTAAAGCGGCTAGCCCGGGTCGGCTGAATCACCATGTTTTTAGACAACTTCTTTAAAAATTTTACCGATTGGGAAAAAATTGTATACTGCAAAGTGTAATGAGGGACGGTGGAGATGCTCGGATAATTCCGATCGATCTTCCTTACAGGTAAGTCGATTGATCTTGTAATTATTTTGGCAAAATTTATTTTTATCATGACAATGGCTGGACATATTTTACTGACATTTACTTGTCATCGTCAGAATAAAGTGAAGGTCGAATGTTTTCTAAAAGATGTTTGGCAGGGTCTTATAACTTATTATTAGAAAAAAGACTATTTGGAAATTAGTACAAATTTCATGAATATTTTCGACTTTCCAGAGAACCATCTCAATTAATCTTGCAATATATAAAAGATGATATTACTAAAAACCCTTACAACAGGCGCCAATATCTAATTAGTCACAGAAGAAAATTTTAGCCTGACTTTAAGATAAGTATCTACTTATTAAATATAATAAAAATCACCTTTACTTTATATGAAACATGCATTCGAAAAAATATTTATAACGTTACAATATTTCAATTTCTGGTTCTGATGAAAAGATGCATATGATGTGGTCTCGGATGTGGCAGTATGAGAGCGAAAGTTGACATCCGCTGAATTGGAAGTTGACGGGGAGGAATTGAATCCATAGGAGGTTGATCGATGTCCAGAATAATTAGGCCATTGGTTCTGAGATGACTTTGGAATGGCTTGCCTCGTAACTTGCTCAATTTCATTCTTTGAAATTGGAGACATGACCCGACTTTGATTTTTGCTTTATCTATTGGCAATAATGTTGAAACTGTAGGTGCAACAATTTAAAAAAAACATATTTATTGCAGGATCGATTGACTTAGTAGATTACGATGTCGTATTCTGCTTATTTAACAAATCACGAAGAAGGGTGTTCTTTTTCTCTGTCCATCGTGTTTTTATTCTTAAAGATTTCTTTTTTTTATTGGAATTTAAATACTGGTTACTTCAGTATCGTTAGGTCGCTTTGAAGTATTTATAATATGTTCGGTTACAGTTGTTTTGAGTTTCATCGTCATTGTTTTCCAGCTGCTCAAATTGTGTTTCCTCTAGAATAGCACCTGGGTCCTCTTAAACGCTATCGTGGGAGCTAGTTATTGTGCTAGAACAAAAAAATGTAATAGTTACCATAAAAGCAGATATATTATAATGATTTGAGAGTTTTAAGTTACCTTTTATCATCCAAAGATGTAGAATCCAAAAAGCGTTGGAATTTCTTCGTGTATATGTGCTCAGTGTCAACTGTTCTTTGAGATTCTATACCTTTTCCTCTGATGTAGTCCTTTTTCTTTCCTTGGTAATAGAATCTTATAGATTTCCACCTTAATTTACATGCCTCAGCTAAAAACAATAAAATATAAGTACAATAATTCAGCATTTCATTATTTACAGGTTCTTACCATAGTTGAGTCGTACAGGTCACTAGCATTTCAATTCAGAATTCACCATAGCTGAATTAGCCCAGTAGAAAACAAATAGAATCAAATGCTTTAGATTTTAATAACATGTGGAATTACCCAAATTGCTGCGCATCTATTGAAGGTAAACATATTAGAATTAGTTGTCCATCTAACGGAGGATCTCTCTATTTCAATTAAGTTGTTCGGCTAGCAATCGTTGATACAATGTATAGATTTGTAGCAGATGACCTAAGATCTTATAGATCCAATGATATTTTTAATATCAAGCATAAAAGCAGATTTCTTCTAACTCTTTTAATTTACCCCCTACATGAGTTATTCCTGGTACTAACATAGAGCAACCTCATCTGTTGCTGGGAGACGAGGCATTCAGTTTAACAACAAATATGATCGAGCCATATTCGCAAACTGAAGCAATGCATGACAAGACAAGATCTATATATAATTACAGATATTCTAGGGCTAGAAGAATATCAGAAAATGCATTTGGTATAATGTGTCAGTATTTTAGAATATTCTGCACATCCATAACAGTGGCTCCAGAAGTCGTTGACAATATAATAGTTTGGGCTTGCATATTGCAAACATTCTCTGTCCAAACGAAAATGCTAATACAGTCTTGGAGTTATCAATAAAAATATAATAAAGTTGAACGCCACTAGCGACAAAAGAGCATCATTTGAAGCGTTTGTGGTTAGAGATATCTTTAAAACCTATTTTAATACTATTAGGGCGTGGCAAGACAATATTGTGTCCCGTATGCGTATTATGAATTCATACCGCGCTGCAACACTACAATGTGTTGAAATAACAGGAGGAATTAAATGAAGAATTTTTGTTAAGATAGTTTAAAAATCATACCATGCGCCAGCACAGAAATCACGTAGGGATTTATGAACGCGTATTAGGAATTCATACTGCGCTGCAACGCTCCAATGTGTTAAAATACAGGAAAGCAAAATATTTCACTTTTCACATGGCCCTCCGCTCGCTTCGGTCGCTACGGGGGCTCAACAAAAGGAAACTAACCAGGTGCTAACACAAACTAACCCAAGACATACCCAAAATCAAGAAAAAAACAGAAAAGGAAACTAACCTGGTGCTAACCCAAACTAACCCAAGACATATTCACTTTTCGCATGGCCCTCCGCTCGCTACGGGGGCTCAAGAAAAGGAAACTAACCAGGTGCTAACCCAAACGTAACCCAAGACATACCCAAAATCAAGAAAAAAAGTGTTTGCTAACCAAAACTAACCCAAGACATGCCCAAAATCAATAAAAAACTGTTTAGAAACTTAATCGTAAAAAAAAAATAAAAAAAAGCAACGGGGTTTGAACCCGGGCCGTCGCCGATAGTCGCCGAATTCAGACCTAACCATCTAAACCTCTAGACCACGACGCTCTTGCTAGAAATCGATTGCATCGCGAAGACATCTAATTCCTGTATTTCCCGTTCATTCCTGAATTCATAATCAAATGCTTATAAATTCCTCTTGGACTTCAACACATAATTCGCGTATAGTTTAAAACCACAAAAGATGGCTATGATATTCAGTTTTGCTACTACGCTTCAGCACAATGACCGTGCTGTCACATAGTAGGAAGTACTAATACGCGTCCCGTATCGAGTAAAAAAATATATAAACGTTCAATAACTCCAATTTTTTTTTCTTATATTTTATTATTCTTATAGTAAAGTAAAATATGTAGTTTTTCACAATATTGATATTTATGCATATATTATTGTTTGCTTTTATCTTTTTTGGGAAATTTATCTCCAATTTTTTTCCAGATATTATTTTTTGTAATATCGTCCCTGTAACTTTCACTTTTTACGGTATACAATGGGGGATGTTTTCGTAGAAGATCGATTAATTTCTCGCCTTCCTCTGGTGAAGACTTGGTTACCACTTTAAAATTCGTTAAAAATAAACGCCTTTTTAGCACTGTATGCTATGAGCTCAACTGAATGACGGCGCTGAAATCAGGTTGATTTTGATGTCGACTGAACCGACGACGCACATAATGAGGAAGTTTCCTGAAAAATTAAACTGATTATTTTTCATTTCAAAGTATAGAACCGTGAAAAAAAATCGCCACGTATTTTTTTATTTCCTCTAAAGATGATTATTACGAGAGCTATGCCAGTTTTTAGTTTTGTATATAAAGGTATAAATACTAAGCATGGTGTGATGTAACAATTCATGTGTATTGTGACGTCATAAGCACATTTCAAGGCGTTGTATCTGCCTCATTTTTCGTCTTATGAAAAAAATAAAAAACACGTGTTTACTTATTTTTCATGGGCTATCGAAATAAGCGATAAAAAAATTGACGAAACTTCCTCATTTTCTGCCTACCGTGAGTCTACCTGAGTCAAATGCAACGAACCGGCTACGCCTCTTCTTGTCTTCTAGATTCCAACGTAAGTCCGACACGCACAACTGACTGTCTGATTTGCGTCACCTACAGCTTATATGAAGAATTTACAGTTTCTATATCTTCAATAGCGATATTTGAAACTTCGATTGCAATGCCCAGCTCTATATCGGCATCAAATAATAAATCATATGAGTTTATTTCAGTATTATTTTGTCCATCTTTTTGGTCCTCCTGCCTTATGAAGAGTTTTGATATCTTCTTCGGTTAAAATGTTTTTGAGGATAGATTGTGGGATATCCGAAGATGAAATACCTAATTTCGGGACACCTCCGAACAAAGCTCGATACGGACAACGGCCTATAATTTTATGGAGAGAAGTACTCTTCTGCAATTGAATAAAATGTAAGCCTACTAATCAGTTTTTACTTTTATTATCATTCATCCATGACAGAAGCATATTTTCTACGTCTTGGTTGCGTCGCTCGACGGTACCCTTACAAAAATTTGGCAAGGGTCAAATTGTTTATCTTTATTTTTCCATAATTTCTAGTTGCTTTTCTCGTGTGAAAGGCTTTTTCTTGGGTTGTTCCATACAATGTTTATCTAGTAGCGCATAAAAATTATCCTTACTATCGATCATTTTTTTTCCAAAACTGTGCTGTATGAACTAATATTACGCCTACTGAAACACCGGCTACTAGAATACTCTATTACACGAAGTGGACAAATTTAAAATATGCCGAACAGGAACTGGTCAATTTATGTGTCCAAATGTACTATAAGATAGTTTCATTAAATGGATAAAAAGTATTTCCATTTCACGAACTGGATAAAAAAAAAATCCAAATAGCGGAATAAAATATTATTTCTCTATCTGGTTACGATTCACGAACTGGATATCAATTTCATGAAAGGGATAATTTCACCAAGTGGGCAGATATGCATTATGTCAAGGTTATATTTCAAATGATTAGCTGATTTTAGTTTCGATATCCAGTTTCAAGTTGTCAGATATTCAATGTCACAAAGTGTAGATGGCAGAAGCCACAAAATAATGGATCCCAATTAATCTTAGCTCCACATTCTCAAAACCATCTATTCAAAGTGCACTTCGCAGGATTAAAATAACGTTTCCTAGCTTCCGTGCGATCCAATGAACCTCGCAAGGGCTAAATTGTATTACGTAGCGGTCATCGTATTATGGCTGTAAACTTTCTCGGGCAGGGAAAAATTCCCGGTGGTATTATGTATCTTGAGGGATATATTTCAGCGTCAAACTTTTATAAAATAAACTTAAAATAATATGAAATACTATTGAGTTATTAGAATTTTCTAAATAGTATAATTGTTCGTTCGACAATAATCTTCTGAGGTTTTCAAACTGGAGTTGATGTACGTAAAAATTATACATTGAATGGAGTAATTAATGCTTATAGTCACTTTTATTAGATGTCGGGAAATTGTGCACGAAATCATCGATCTGCGCATATAATAGCTAACTTGTGTGAATAATTTCTCCAGTAAAATAAGGCTGGTATTATTGTTACTATTTGATAGTTTTAAATTTATTTATGATCCATTTAATTACTTATTAAAAAAAAATATTGTTATATATCTAATTCAAACATGCTAAATTCAAAATTATTAACCGCTTTCCATTTTAACTTTTCAAGGTTGAATCTCTGGATTTAGTACGTTGACAAATAATTTAATGACACACACCAGATGAGTCCAAAATAGATCACCAGGGTAAAAGAATGTGACTTAATACGTGCAGGTGGCAGAAATTTTTTTTTTACTACTAACATGATAAATCACCATTATTTACTCGATTCCTCAAATGAGAAGCAACATTTCTCACCCTAGGTAAATAATAATATTAAAAAAAACTAGGTCAATAATGAAACGGAAAATGTCATTTAAGTTTCAACTTATTAGTTTGACAACTAGTTGTCATTTCGGATTATTTGAAAAATGAGTAGGAAATGATTAATTTCAAAATCTAATCAATTCATATAATGATAAGGCTTGTATCAGTGCTATTAGTAAAAAAAATATATACAGTATTACTCACTTTTCATGACTCTCCATAGTATTCTTATTAATAATGCGATTATGTCAAAATTTAGATGGAAAGAAGGTACTTTGTATGTATGGAGCTGTCAGGAGATTATTAAATTCATTCTGTCAGTTAGGCAACTGAACTTCCAGGCTACTTGATATTTCGAACTATTTGAAAAATAAATAGAAAATGACTAATATAAAAATCAAATCGAATCAAATATGGTAATATATCAGTGTTAGTAGTAAAAAAAATTCTATATATACCTTGTTTGAGAAGGCCATTATTAACCTCGCACATATATGTCCTTCGGCGCCACGCGCCTCAGGATATAAAAGTGCTCGGTAAATAATGGCTTACTTCTCAACCTAGGTATATAATATACTATTTTCTACAGCCGCGCGCAAAATACCTAATTACTAAATTCAAATGAAATCGCAAAATCCACGAATGCCGTGGATCCTTATTTTGCACTCTAGCGCGAACATGGAAAAGAAAATTCTCACTTTTTCCGTCGAGTGTGCTATGAATGGTCATGGAAACCGAAGATAAATAAATGACAGTCGTGCGTGCATTTAATTTTAAAAAATGCGGCTGTAGAAAAAGTTCTGTGTGTTTTTCGAGCGCAAAGTAAGATTGCCGTTTTTGAAAGATTACTGCGCTCCGCTACGCGTCGCGCAGTAACATTCTTTCTCAAGCGGCAATATGTTACTTTGCGCTCTAAATTAGAGTTGCCGCGAGACACGAGATACGAGACGTCTCGTCTCTTCTCACCTCGAACAAGTTTTGTCTCGTCTCGAAGGCATTTTATCTCGAATTTCGAGACGAGACGAGATAAAATCCATCGAGATAAGCTCGAGACAAGCCTTCGAGATAAGCTCCAGATGAGACATCTCGAAAAATTTTAAAGACAAAACGATCAAACGAATGATAATAATAATATTTTAGATTTTAATTGATTTTTTACTCGTACCGAATTCTTGCGAATTGACAAAAACAGCATCATAGTGTGTGATGTGAGAATACGAATACGTACACGTGGTCACTAAATTTTTTTTGCCTACTTTGAATGTCATATAAGCGAAAATGTCAGAATTTAGGTAAACTTGACTTTTATTAATAGGCTTCGGTTTGGCATTTTAAGTCAAATGATGACAGAAGTCAACGTCAAAAATGAAGTCCAATTTACAACACACGAAGCATGAGTGACAGAATTTATTGGTGACGACTGTACGGTCATCAGCAAAAAAAACTGGGAAATTCAAGGACATGTCATAAAATTATAATGTAAATTAAGGTAAATTTTTACCACATAATTTGAAATGCGTCAACTTATATGTTGTAACCTATATCACATTTAACAACAGTATTCAATTTTTAAATTTAAATATGCATCGAATGACTGAAAACCAAAAAACCATATTGATTACGCGAATATTGGATGGTGAAACAGTACGAACTATCGGAAATGAGTTGGGAATAGATAAAAATGCAGTTCTTCTGGCCTGGCCCAAAGCAAATTACGTCAAAATATTAAGCTCTGTTCACCACGCTATTTTCTGTCAAACGTGAATGTCTCAGTTTTTTTTTGCTGACGACCGTACCTATGAATTGTTAAAATAAAATTAAGAATAAAATATAAAACCTTTATTAAAAACTGTATGGTGTTTTGGAGAACTTATTATATGCAAATCTTATAGAGAATAAATAGTAAAAAAAACAAACCAAATAAAAGTGTTTTATAGTAAAAAAAATAAATCAATAAACTCTAAACTGAAGATAAATACCTAATAAACATGACAATAATATTATAGTGCCAAAATCACATTACACTACCTACGCTCACAGGTAAAAATAAATTAAAAAAATATATATCCTAAATCATTGAATTCTAAACTGAAGATAAATAATATAGGCAACATTAGCATTTTAGTAAACGAATATCACATTTCATTACTTATGCTAACAGGTAAAAACAAATAACTAAAAAAAAAACAAATCCTATATCATTGATCTCTAAACTGAGGATAAATAATAAACATAAAGTTATCAGTTTAGTGTGAATATCACATTACATTACTGACCCACCGTGTAGACATGAAAGTTAGTTAATAAAATGTGTAACTAACATCAAAAACCGACAGATCCGAGTGTTTTTTTATTTAACCGATAATTTACATTGTATAGGTATAGAAATTTATTGAATTGGGATAAACCAAAAAGCCAGACAAAACGAGACGAGACGAGACAATGGTTGTCTGGTCTCGTCTCGACCCTTATCTCGTCTCGTCTCGAAAAATATTATCTCGAAATTTCGAGACGAGACGAGATAAGGTCTTATCTCGTCTCGTCTCGTCTCGTGGCAACTCTACTCTAAATACACAAATAACTATTTCTATTTTGTTATCATAAAGAAATCTTTTCGATACGCAAAGTAGTGTCGAAAAGAAGCTCTTTTCGACACTACTTTTGTTGACTGGTTGCTATGATATTAACAAAATTGATCAATGTCAAGGCTCACTAGCAAAAATTTCGACACCGTTTTGAATGAGATTCCTAATAATACAGACGTCAAAAGTGACAAGATGGCCGTCCAACTTTTAATCGCGACTTAAATAAATTAATGTTTTTCATTAAAAAACGTGCAAAATAGGAAAAATAGTATAAAATACACGTTTTAAAAGACATTTAGCGCACTCGCACGTTAGGTAACTCCCCGCAAGCGGGTCGTTTCCTAATTTCGTGCTCATGCGATAAAATATGGTCTTTTAAAACTAGTTTCTTAATATACTATTGTATCATTAGCAAAAAACTGGGACATTCAAGGTCATGTCATAAAATTATAGCTCAGTTTTTTGATATAATGTCAATTATAACAGATAATTTTAAATATGTCACTTGGGTTATAATCAAGGTGAGATCAAGAATATTTTCAAAAAATTATGTCGCGATTAACTGAAAATCAAAAAGCAATTTAATAACACGATAGTGAAACAACACGAACCATCGTAGATTAATAATTACGAATAAGCTAAAATACAGTTTTTCTGGCTAAAGAGGCGTTACAGCGGGACGGTTCAATTAGACAGAAACAAGGTTCCGCACGATCCAGAATTTCGACTGAAGATGATAATCGTTTGGTAACTTCTTGAGAGATAATCCATTCGACATAGCCGTAATGGCAAAAGATGAAGCTGAGTTTCCCGGTTCCAGTGACACCGCGCACCGCAGATTTAAGGCGACCGAACTGCGAAATAGTTGAACAGCTAACCAGGTTTGTTTAAGTCCAGAAACTAAGATCGCAAGGTTGGAATTTGCGCAACAGAAAATTTCTTGCGATCCGTAAGTTTAAAGCCTACCACAATGGGCGGTTATGAGTCTATCGACCCAGAGGGGCTCGCTACAATGAACAATACGTTCATAGTGTAAATAGAAGCGGTCATTTTTCGTTATGTCAACGTCTGGTCATGGATAAGTTTCAGGGGCCGTGGAGTCTGTCTCATCGTCAAAGATAGACTTACGGCCGATGTTTATAGAAATATTCTAGAAAATGCCATGCTTCCGTGCATCAGTGGCAAATTTATATGGAGAAAATTTCACGTTTCAGCATGAGTCACTAATGATTCACTTACTAAGTATTGTTTCAAATTGTTTTAGGATAGCTGTACTATTCGCAGGACAAGGCTGGTCGCAAATTTTTTGCAAGAACGACAAATTGATGTCCTTCCGTGGCCCTCAAAGAGCCCGAATATAAATCCAATAGCAAATGTTTTGGGCTTTATAACGAATAAAGTTTATTTAAATAACTTTCGACCAAGAAATGCGAATGGATTAGTTCATAAAATTGGTGAAGCGTGAAAACACGGCATACTTGCCTCATCTATGCGCAGTCGTTTAAAATAAGTAATTGAACGAAATGGATCAGCCACTAGCTACTGAAGTTAACTAGTGAAGATTATCTTCTTTATTAATATTCTGGTGCCATCCGGAACCTAGTTTTAGTCTAATTTAACAGTTTCACTGTAATTTTGCTTTGGCTAGAAGAACTGAATCTTTGCTTATTGTTAATTAATTTGCTATTGGTCGAATTGCATCATCTAATTAAAATAGTTTTGTTTTAGGTAGGTAAATTGTTACAATAATTTTTTTGTAATAAGGAAATAAAAACTGTTTAAAAATAGTTATTTATACTATAAGGGATGTAAGTGACATTTACTAGTCGAGGACGATTTTGTGACAATATAGTTCGAGACTATTAAATGTACTTACATCCCGTGGAGTATATAAGGTTTTTTCACCTCCCTGCAGAATTTATTCTTGGATTTTTATTAATTTTATTCGATACTTTTCGCAAGAAATTATGAAGACAGCTCTGGCCTGTTTCTATAGCGTCATAAACATTCTTATTTTATCAATAACCTCAAGCTGACAGTTTATTATTAAAAATTGTGAAAAATTGAAATTATTGATTTGTATAATAGCCAAATGGATATAAAACAATCAGCAAATATCGCTTGTCTGTCGCTGCTGCCAGAAAAATCGAGGAAGAGGGAAGAAGCAACGTATTAATACTTCAAGAAATGGTGCCAAACAAAGACTGCTACTGTAGTTTTAGAAACCATGCTTTTGGCATACTTTCACGAAAAATCTGCTGTATTAAAGTCTCCATCTAGCTTATGGTGTGACTATTCCATGTTGAAGTCCACCCTTTTCATAGAGGAAAACATAGATATTTCCAGGTATCCTAAACTTCGAGCATTTTTAAAAGAAGCAATAACGGGTATAAACCTAAAAAATCCAATATGTTTGACAGGGAAAATATGAATAAGTTCCTGTTTGAAGTCCTCGATGATATTTATTTAATGATGAAGGTCGTAATGACAATGGAAATTGTTGGAGCGTGGCGTTCTAATGAACTCTGTGTAATGAAAATGGACATTGTTGAATTAAGGCATGAAGTTATAATTGTTACTATTCGTGATTCCAAAAATGGAATGGCACGTACATTTACAGTTACTAAAAGTACCGATGAGAAGGTTTGTTATTTCAAAATTACAGGTTAAAATTCGTTATGTGAGATCTTATACTCACATGACGAATTTTAACCTCGCTTCTTCATGCGAGATCAGAATGGAAAGTGCTTAAATCAGCCTGTCGGGAAAATCACGATTTCTTCAATTCCAACTGGTCACTCCCTTAGATGAACATCGGCCACTTTATTAGCAAATACTGGAGTTGATGTGTTAGCTCTCAAGCGACATGGGGGATGGAAATATGCAACTATTGCGGAAAGTGATGTAGCCGAGAGCGTCAACAATAAAAGGGAAGTTGCAAATAAAATTGTGTACAATATAACGAAGCTTCCCGCAGTACTTCAAGAGTAACAGAAAACTTGGTTAGAGATAAAGAATTTATGGAGTCAGAACATTTCATACAAATTGAGAAAAAACGAGAAAATATTTATCCAAATTTTGTAAATAATGTTCATAATTATTGTAATAATAATTGTACTATTAATATTCATTTCACTTAATATTACTCCATTTTTATAAATCATTGTTAGCTTGACGTTGTTGATGAAATAAAAAATTAAAGGTATCGCCTATGTTTGTAGCTTAAACTTAATGAATACAGGGTGGCATAAATTATTACCGCCCAAGGGTGGTAAGTTGACTTACAACCCGTCGTCAAGGGCAATCATCGATACCTTTTTGGTAATTCTCACTTACGTCCTTCAAAACAGTGTCAAAATGGGTTGTTTACCATACAGGGAGGGGAAGAACATTATTATTTGTACCCTGTATTATTGTCGTTATGTCACGTTAAAATATTAAGCCCTGTCCATCCCCCTATTTTTTGTCAGTTTAATTTTTTTAAATGATCTTGAATGTCCCATTTTTTTTTGCTGACGTCCGTACATACATGAGTCAATTTTTTTCAACCAAAGCTATATCAGCATACTGCCAAGCCACGGGAATTTTTTATTCATTTTACATAAATTTACTATCAGCCACATAAGATGCATACGCAAGAAACAAATTAAACCTAAGCAACTAAACTTATCCAAGTGTAAAGATATCATACCAAGAAACGTCATAACAAATTAACAATTTTCAGGCTAATGCGAAGGTAATATGGAAATTTGAAGTAGAACAATTCAGACATTACGGTAATGAGAATTTAGTTCGTCACAGCGAGGCCTTTTTCGGCGTCGCATCGACCAAATCGACGCTGATGGGGACGTTTCACCCGAAATAGTTTGCGTTAATTTGGGCTAGACATTGAACCCCTATATACTGGCTGTTATAGCTAAACTAACACCCAGTAAACTTTGATAGATTTTCACGAATTGTTCATTAAATATATTTTTTATCCGATCGGACGAAAAACGACACCTTTCCGATGTATTTTCTCACCGCAAAAGTCATGATTCAGTATATTGTATTCGTTGCTTGGCAACATTCAATAACTGTACAAGAATAGGAAATAACAGTCCGGGAATATAACATTCCCGTCCTATGCCGGGAATGTAACATTTCTGTCATATTCAAACGCCTTGTTTGTCAGATCTGACGTCTATCAAAAGTAACATTTAGCTGTAGTTTCCGTAGCTACGCAATAAACTTCAAGCTCGCTCGATTCAAAACTCGAACACCGTTTTTATTTACAGTAATATTTGGCTCTATTTATATAAGTACGTATTCTAATTAATTTCGATCGGATAAAAAATAGTATGTGCAACTCGTAGGAAAAGCACATTCCTGGACTACTGTGTTGGTGGCCTCGGCTGCGCCTCGTCCAGCAACTATCACAGTCGTCCAGGAATGTTTTGCTTTTCCTCCTAGTTACACAATATACTATTAAAACTAAGAAACTACAGATATTATTTTTCCATGTTGGTTAGAAAGGAACTGGTGGAGACTGACAACATTTACTACCTTAAGTTCCTAGATGATCATAATGGTGGTCCTCTTCAGCTTGACAATTGATAAATGGACATGTTCAGTTAGCCAATAAGTTTCTATTCGGTCTGCATATAGAAGAATTTCATCTGAGAAATACCAATTGATTAATTCTGTTATTTTCAGTAAGCCTAATCATTTAACTGTTGTCTGCAAAAGGTGGAGAGTCGGCGCAATATAAGTGTCTCCACAAATTGACATAATGCTATTTTGATGAAATTTTCATCGTTTCTCAACATTATTAATAGTATATTATTTTATATGGAGGAAAAGTGATACTTTCCATGGCGCGCTCGTGTTTAACAGCCGAACGGAGTGAGGCTGGTAATAGAGAGCAAGCCATGAAAAGTAACTTTTCCTGCAAATAAAATATGCTGTTTTTTTTTCAAATGTCGACAAATTAATGCAAAAACATCTCTTTTTAATCGTAATAATAATAATTATTATTAAAGATAAGTGGGCTCGCTAGACGGCTTAGACGGTGGTGTCGGTGAATAGGCACAGGTTCTTGCTATAGTAATGTAACATAAAGCTGTCAACAATAATTATTTTTTTAAAATTACATCTCCGATTGCGTTTTAATTCCGTATTGATAAGCAGTTATTGAGTAAGTTCGATTAAATAATAACCAATTTGTTCCTAAATTAGTGATTTTTAGAAATGCAGTGCACAAATCGAGTGATAAATACACTTTACCTCCGCCGGCGGAAAAGTGAAAAGTAAAGCTCCGGCGGAGGAAAAATGAAACTTCACGGCCGCCTACACAGTCGAGTAATGACGGATTTACTGACGTTTGAAGAAAAAATATATATTTCTTAAAAACAACAATCGACTATGATGGGTGTTCATTTATTTATGACGTTTAGAGAACACAGAGAGAACAAATGTTAAGGATTTAATGAAGTGATGAGATACAAATATCAATCGTTAAGATATACTAACTACCCTGAAGATCTGTAACCAATCCACAATGATAATTTTAAAATTTTGACCGTTGAAAAGAATAGAACTTGGGAAGAATACAGACTAGATGAAAGAAGAGTATCAGGAAATTATTAGAGAAATAGATGGTGCCAAACACCGAAGTGGGCATTCTTCTGCAATGGATAATTTAGGGTCAAGGAGAAGAAGAGTATATGTTATAATGATATATAGCAGAAAATCGAAAACACTGATAATTATTCATTACTGCAGCTACTCAATACGGCAATTGAAATTAAAATGAGATTTAACAATAATATCTTTAACCGATAAACTTATTTTTAATAATAATGTCAGAAGAGGAAAGGTCTGTAAATAGCTTAATATGAAACGAGTGTCTCGCGACAGTAATGATTTTAAGGTTAGTAAGGATTCTTTGTGAACGTATTCGCGGAAACACATGCAGCTGCTGTACATATATGACAATAAGTAATATTTCACTTTTCGCAGGGCCCTCCCCCCTCAAGAAAAGGAAACTAACCAGGGACACTCATTTAGGTGAAGAAGATTTTGATAGTAAATTAATCAATTATTTAGTTAATGAATTTAAAAAAGATTGCTAACCGAAGACATACCCAAAACCAAGAAAAAAACTGTTTAAAAACTTAACCGTAAAAAAAAAATTAAATGCAACGGGGTTTGAACCCGGGTCGCCGCCGATAGTCGCCAAATTGAGACCTAACCATCTAAAGCTCTCAACCATGACGGCACTTGCTGCAAATTGATTGCATCGCGAAGACATCGAATGCAATCGCTCGAGTCAACGCCACCTACACTAGATGGCATTGGAGTATGCATTTGTAACATTCGACCTTGATTGCAGTCAAAATCATTACTATGAACTACATTTATCGTGATAAAATCAAATTTACTTTACTTTCCTCTTGGAAATAAATTATGAGAGAGAGTGAGAGAGAGAGAGAGAGAGA
>MU183952.1:84989-98634 GCA_016904865.1 Pissodes strobi
GATTTGCACAGTACTTCAGTTCGGTGTTTTCAGATGCAGAAACTCTTGATTATCAGAACGTGGGAATGAGAGATTATTTTTGCACATTCTTATTTAATGAGGAAGAACTTAGAACGGCGGCAAAAAAGTTAAAGGGTAACAGGGCTATAGGACCGGATGGGCTCCCTGACTACATTCTAAAGGATTGTATTGATTGCCTGAAAACGCCGTTGGTATTTTTGTTTAATTTGGGTTACATGACTGAAACCTACCCTGAGGCATGGAAAACAAGTAAAGTAATTCCAGTCTTCAAGAATGGACTAAGACAAGAAGTAAAGAATTATAGGCCAATTACAATACCTTGTGCAGTGTCAAAGTTATTTGAGATAATGTTATTTGATAGAATATATGATGGTGTCAGGTATAGTATTGTTGAATGTCAGCATGGTTTCCTCCCAAAAAAGTCAACAGTTTCTAATCTAATAAGTTTTTGCCAATATATCCGTGATGCTCTAAATGATAAAGGACAGGTTGATGTGATTTATACTGATATGGAAAAGGCATTTGATAAAATTAAACACAGTGTAATTATAAACTCACTTATAAAGCAAAATATCTCCCCCAAAATCACAAACTTAGTTAGATCATACTTGGGTGGTAGGAAACAGTACGTAGAAATCATGGGTGCCAAATCGAAAATATATATCAGTGGCTCGGGTGTTCCACAGGGGTCAAACTTAGGGCCTTTGTTTTTTATTATAGCAATAAATGACATTTGCCTTGACATAGAGAATTCTAAGGCATTATTGTTTGCCGATGATATTAAAATATTTTTAAAAGTTGCTAGTGATTATGAATGCGAGTGCCTGCAGAGAGATTTGGATAGTACTGTTGATTGGTGTACGTCAAACGGTTTTAATTTTAATGTGAGTAAATGTGCGAAAATGTCACTTACACTCAAAAAGAAGCCTATCGTGTTTGGATATGAAATAAATAATGCTAGTATCGAAAATAGTATAATGCAGAGAGATCTTGGCGTGTTGTTGGATGAAAGAATGCGATTCACAGAACACATTGTGGGAAAAATAAATGACGCACACAGGACAATGGGATTCATCGTCAGAACGGCAAAAGGTTTTGACGTACAGGTTTCGCTCAGGTTGTTTGACAGCTTAGTGCTGCCCAAACTGGAGTATGCAAGTATTATATGGTCACCTCAATATGAAGTCTGGAGTAAGTCACTCGAAAGGGTTCAAAGAAAATTCCTAAAGATTATGTTTCTTAAAAGATATGGGTATTATCCTCCTCAAGGATATGACCACGGCACGTTACTGAACCTGTTCGATAGGCTTTCCCTAGAGAACAGACGAAAAAAGATAAATTTGATTTATATGTTTAAAATTCTAAAAAATCAAGTGGAGTGTCCGGACTTCCTTGCAAAATTGCCATTTGCCATTAATGTGGGTAGCACTAGGCAAAACAGGGTGTTTTATTTAGACTTACCCAGAACAAATACTTATAAAGCATCCCCATTGTATAGGATGTGTAATATTTTTAATATGTTTGCCAGTGACCTAGACTTGGACCTGCTAAATTTAAAGGCTTTCACCAAGATCATATATAAAAAACTGCAAGAGTTTCAAGGACAGGGCAACTGGTAATTATTGATCCATAAAATTTTTACCGAATTTAGATTTTTTATTCCTATGTTTTTGTTTGTGCTTAGTCTTAGTACTAGTTATAAGATTGTATCGGTAAATGGCACACTGCTGTAGATGCTACAAGAATAAATAAAAATAAATAAAATAAAAAAAATAAAAAGAACTATCGATAATAGTAACGATATATGAAAGCAAACGACCTACAGTCGTTTAACAGTGAATTTATAAATCAAAACGGTAATAATACATATTAGATATATTAGAGATAAAAGAACATTAGTATAAAAAATAAATAGATCCTACTTGTATCTAGTAGATTAGCAGACAATTACATCTGCACCATGTGGTCGTACACCTTGATTAAAAAAACATCTGTACGGCTAATGGAGTGACTGGGCACTGAGGGACGTTGAGCCCCAAGGGAGTAAATTTTGCCCCACGGAAGGACCTGGAAGGTCATTCGGCCCACGGAAGATCAGGGAAGGTAGTTCTTCTCACGGAAGGTCACGGAAGATGATATGTCCAATGGAAGGTCCCTATTTAAATTATAAATAATTTTCACTATTTAATATAGACACACTAACAAGTAACAAACATTTTCTTCATAGTCGTTAACATCTTTCCCGTATCCGATATTACGGCCGATAGTTTCAGAAGATGCACCTAGCAGTATTTTTCCCAATTAATTTCACTACATAATCAGACGGTAATGAGACCTGATGGTAAAAAATAACAGCGAACCTTTCAGATATTGAAAACCAGCCTTCTTTTTCCTACCTGATACGCGCGTCAAGTGTGCAGGAGAGTAAGCCCAATCAATTCCCTCCGAAAAAGCATATATATGACAACTGTCTAAATGGCGCTCTAAACGGATTCATCTTTCGAGCGGTTCGGATCATCGGAAGTAAGGTGACAAGAAGTAAGGTAGCGAGAGTACAATAATACAAATCGAGTTTTAATTGGGAAACATCGCGCTACTGGATTTTACAACATTTGCAACGCTACAGGGCAACGAAATGATCAAAAATTCCATGCAAAAAATTGGGCTTACATTTGGCAGACAAAAATAAACTAGGTAAAAATGATAAAGCCTGGGAAATACGGCCATTGATGGACAAAGTAAACATCTGTTCGTAGAATATTTTACGGTCGAAAAGGAATGAAAGACGATATAGAAATAATAAAATATTTTCAAAGGGCAAGCTGCAAGGAATTCATCAGAGGAAAACCCATCCGATTCGGCTACAAAATGTAGTCACATCATACGAATAGGGGGCATTTGATAAATTTTGACTATACCAAGAGGTAAGTTATGAGGCAAAAAGCAACTGCCCCATTGGATGAAATGTTGCGAGAATTTCCCGAAACTAAAAACATTTCCATGCAAGTTATACACAGAAAATGCATTGGTGAATCCAACCTTATTTCGTGATATGAGCGATATTAGCATAATATGGCTTTCTCGTACCATGAAGATAAGCGTCTAACCATAGCAATTCCATTACCTGACGAAAAACCCTTGAGAAAACCCGAGCGAACATTTTCAAACCCTGGACCGTGAAAATGGAACGTTTGTTGGCTGAGCCGATAATAATATAGTCAGATTTGCATCGAACCAGTGCCCCATGTAAAAAATTTTTCGGAGAAAGAAAAAATACATATTGAATTTCATCACCCAAATATTTTTGGACGATATAATAGCTCTCTCTATAGGCGGCAGAGATTTGATGGATCAAAATTTGATCAGGCATCTAATAGCAACGCGGTCCAAGAAATGGTGGTGTTGTCTATTTATGTGGACGCTAGTTGTAAGTATCTACAATGCTTGGATTATCTGAGAGGCACACCGCTTAAAGTTGTTCCCACGTAATAAGCTCTAAAAATTGTAATGTAATCCAGAAATAACAAACACTTTACATAGTATATTTTCTTCGCTATTTTAAAGTTCCAAAGTTAAAACTACTTGCCTAAGATCCCTTTCTAGCTACTTCAAAATGGACGAAGACCATCATAATTCAATCCCTTAATAAATGAGAACAGAAAACGTCAGTATCGAACTCTTGATAAAAGTCCAGTTTCACAAATAGTATGGAAAACATGCATTAGATGCCATTCAAAATATTAGATTATAAATTAACATAATTGTAACTACTTATACCAATAATAAATAAAAATGTAAATACAAGTTTGATCATTCCTTTTATTATGGAAAATCTCCACTGAATCACTATCGGATATTTTCTTCCCAACAACGAAAATTTTTCAGAATGATGAATTTCTTCACAACCTGTATCTGCTATATAGCGATGTTAAAAAATAGTCTTAATCATATTAGCTATTGCGTTATTAGATTTTATGTATTATATCCCTCAAAATAATAAGCTTTATAATTAAATAGATATAAAGGAACATATTTTAACTTTTAACTTTAAACTAAAAAAATCCAGTGGGACTAAATTTTAGTTTCAGCTGAACCACTCGGTATCTATAGTATCTGGGATTCCTAGAAATCCATATCTTTTCTTATACATATTTGACAATATAAAAAGTTTCCAATAAAATATCCAAGATCCAGATATTGGCACGTAACACATGTAAATTTAGTTTGTATCCCGCCGAGTACGAAATATATTTATTCCAATATTGCCGCAATTCGGATTGCGCTTGCTTCTCGAATTGTCAGGACGACCTTCAATAAATATCAACATTCCTTGCTGTCGCATTGTGTTCATGTCTTACTTTTTATCGCGTAAATGATCTTTTTATAATATATCTTCAGTAATTATTACTCACCTTATTAACAATAAGATTGGTAAAAATAGTATGAAAAGGTTTGTTTTATAGGATTAAAAGCACATCCCACCCAAGATGTGAGCGGGAGGAATAAATTTGTCGTTCTACTTTCTGGTGGAATACCTACAATGCCCATAGACGCCTCGCATATAATATCTTTAAAACCGCCAGCTTGGCCTAGGATCAATTGGAGGGAATCAACTAGGCCAAAATCGTTAGCTTCATTGCCTTAGAGGCTCAGGAATGTATCAAGAGAGAAATGGAGAAAGAGTTTGCATCGTCTTTATCAACTAGTTGTCAAGTTGTTTGAGTATCAACCACAGTTAGCTAGTGAATGGAGTTATAACAGCTGTCAAAATTATAATGAATTCTGGTCTTATAGTTAGAAGTTATATTTTCCGAAATATTGCTGACTGTATAAAGGCATATAGGTTGTGTTCATTAATAAACTGCCATCTGCAAGCTGTAGAAATATCTTGCAGACATCAAAATTAGTTTTTTTTTCATATCGGCCTGATTTGGACACATATACGGGTGAGTTATATTGTGAACTAATCAAACATTTAAACTCCTAATTAATTATCGGTCTGTCCTAAGTTTGAACATGAACTTGAAAAATGCTATAATATAATAAATATGCAAAACAAATTATAAACTACGCGAGCGACCGCCGCAAGAAATTATGAACCTTAATTTGCAACGATACGCAAATTTTATTATAAAAATAGTCGGTCATACCATCGGTCAGACTTTGTCTCATGCCAAACTCCGCTCTATCATCGACTACAGGCCACATGAACGTAGTTCTCTGATTTACTTATGTGTAACCTGACCTACTACTCTAAAACAGGACTTTTTTCTTAGAGGGATTATTTCGGGCTACCTCTCCCTCTTCAGCTTTCATAATCGATGTAAATATGATACACATTAATTAATACTTTGTCACTAACGGCCCATAGCTACCATGCTAGTCCTAGGCATTTTAAAAATTCCTTTTGAATACATGGGCGCAATCTTGCCGAGGTTACCCTCTTAAATTCCGAACCGGGAGCAGCAGTCGATATGGACGTAGTCGCCTCGAGGGTACTCTCCAAAGATGTGCCAAAGTTCTAAGTAAATTATATCGCAAAATCTGTCAAAAGTGCACAGTGCAAATTCTGAGTGACATTAAACCAAACTAGTTTGCCGATAAAACACGCAAATAATGTCCTAAATGCCGTTATGAGCTTTGCAACATATTGTGATATTTATCTAACATGTTAGATAAGAACCATATTAATCACATATTAAAACAGGATATTTTAAATTGCTTGTCATTTTGTTTAGATCAAAATTATTTTGAATTTAACGATAAGATTTACACTTGTATCGAAGGTTTAATAATGGGTAGTCCACTTAGTCCTATTTTAGCTGAAATCTTTATGGATAATTTAGAAAAATCAATACATGATCACCATCTTAGCAAATATTGCTTATATTGGTATCGATATGTGGATGACATTTTAGTTTAACGTCAAGACAATTAGATATTTTCTTAGAATTTATTAACACATTACATCCCAATATTAAATTTACAGTAGAATTGGAACAGGAACACTCTATTAATTTTTTAGACCTCAAAATTTCAAATGTAAACAATAAACATACGATAAGATTTATTGATTAGAATTACATAATTTGAATTGCATTCCTAGCATAAGCATGCCTAAGTTCTAACATCTGCTGTTGTGCCTAGCGATGTTCAGTCATCGCCGATGGCCAGCAGATGGTGGCACCCTTAAGGGGTTGTTGTCTAGCTACTTAAAAAAAAAACTAGGTTTGCAGTACTGCTGTTTTTGCCACACTTTACATGGGAATACCCCTTCAAAGTTCTATATCATAGTGGTTTGCATAAGCTAACTATTTAGTTGTACATTCTGCAATATTTGTTGGTGCAAGTGTTGTATGCAGGGAAAATTTTCGGAAAAACCCTGTTTAAAGTGTCCCCTATAGGAACAGGGCGTCAGAATGCTAAAATTATTTACACTATGTACAACATTAATATTAAAACGACGATGCACTATACAAAGTATTAGACTTAATATAGTAAGTCTGTTCAAGTAATTTGCACAGCATCAAGTCATGTAGGACGAATCTCCCGGTGTCGGCTGCGGAGACATGGATGCTTCGGTGGTTTGTGGTCATATGAATCACAAAGAATGTGATATGAATCGCGACGTTGTTATGTGCGCTTTTATACATCGGCCAGCTCCCTTAACAGGCCCCGCCCCCGTGTCCGAACACGGTTTGATTGGTTGGGCCAGCAGCAGGTAATACACTTACCAGAAAAGTGGTATGTTGCTGCGCTCCTGATACATGAAAATGATTTTTATGTCAATTTTTATTGATTTTCGAAAGTGTTATCGATCCTGTTTTTGAAAAATAGTTAGATTTGGTAAAGTTCTAATATGTAGAGATTAAGGAGGCATAAGCTGTTTATAGAATAAAGATGTTTCTCTATATAATGTTAGATAGGTGGTGGGATTTTCAGGATCGTACCTTACATTAGCAATGTTTGACGTAAGGGGTGAACCAGTTATCTGTTTCTCGTAGAACTTGCATGCGAGGCTATCGATGTACTCGTCGATGTACTCCATCTTTGCCCACGCATGCAAGTCCTCGATTCTGATCCTGTCTCTCAAAGTGAGGGAGAATGCCGCCCTCAAGTAATTGTTTTGAATTACCTGGAGTTTGTTTTTATGTGTTTTAGCCACGGAACACCAGATTGGGGCGCCATATAGGAGAGCTGGCCGGATGATGGCTCTATATATGGTTAGCTTGTTAGCAGGGCTCAGATAGGATCTGGCCGTTATCAGTGTGTTTAACCCCTTTTTTATTATTGCGTTTTTTGCGATAATGGCCTCGACCTGTTTACTAAAGTTTAACTTGTTATCCAGAATAATACCGAGGTATTTAACTTTAGGCTTTGGTATAATGGCCGTATTATCCAACATGAGAGGGGTGATATTGACATCCTTGCGCTTGCGCGAAATAAGGATTAACTCTGTTTTAGAAGCGTTTAATGTTATCTTCCACCTCTCGTAGTAGGGGATGAGGATATTCATGTGCTCTGAGAGATTTGACTTAGCCACCTCTGCTTGAGGATGTAGGGAGTAGATTGCTGTATCATCAGCAAAGAGTGCTTTGTGGGTATTGGGACTTGACGGGATATCTGCTATATAAAGATTGAATAATAGCGGCGATAATACGGTTCCCTGTGGCACCCCCGCCTGTAGTCTTTTACTGGCCGAGAGTTTGCTGCCAATTTTTGTCGTGAAAGTGCGTCCGGCAAGATATGACGCGATGAGTGCTGTCAAGTGTAGCGGCATGCTGTAATTTGCCAGCAACTTGTACAGCAACCCATCGTGCCATACCCTGTCGAACGCTTTCTCAATGTCTAAGAGTAGCATGGCAGTAGATTGCCTGTTATTAAACCCCTCATGTATGTCGGTGGCCAACTTCGCGGCCAGCATGACGGTGCCATGCCGCCCGCGAAAGCCAAATTGTTCATTAGGCAGTATGTGCAGTTTTTCAACTTCACAATTTATTTTGGGCAGGATTAGCCTTTCAGCTAACTTGCCGAGGGTGTTTAATAGGGAGATCGGCCTATATGATGCCGGCAGTTTCGGGTCTTTACCCGGTTTTGGGAAGTGTATTATGCACGCTATTTTCCAGGTTTGAGGGAAATGTTGCAGCCGAATAACCGCGTTAACTATACGCATGAATTGGATAATGGTTTTTCTAGGTAAATTTTTTAGGATTGTATTCGGAATAGTATCCGGGCCGAGAGCTTTATTTCTCGGAAGACGGCAAAGGGCTTTGCGAATGTCCGCCGGAGTGATTCTCAGCTTATTAAGTACTAACGGAGGAATGGGATATTTATACTGCCGAAATGTGTTTGCAGTCTGCGTACAGAGTTCGTGCTCAGGCAGGGTGTCTGGCGCCGCACTATATACGCCCTCTAAGTAATCCGCGAAGGCTTCAGCTTTTCCTAGATCATCAGCGATGTCTAGACCACGATGCCTTATCTCAGGAGTGCGCGTCATGCCTCCGCGGACTTTCTTAGCCAACTTCCAGAGTGAGTTGTCATCCCTGCTTATAGAGTTAATATAATTGAGCCACGTTTGATTTCGATGTTCCCGGATTTTTATCCTTATTTCCTCCGTTAGCGCGTTAATGCGAGCGGATCCCATTTGTGTCCGGTTCCTTTGCCATCGTCGTCGAAAGCGATTGCGAAAGGTTATAAGATCAAGGATATGTTCGGGAAGGGATTCAGTGCTAGGGTGCCGAGTGACCCTAGTACACATAGCATCACGGATGCGCTGGATATTTGAAGTAAGAATTTCTACCTCGTTTTCCAGTTCCTGAACAGTGGCTATTTGCTCCGGGACGACAGTTATCTCATTAAGCCGCTCCCGGAACACCCTCCAATCAACATTCCTGTACGAAACGACGGTTTCACTCGTCGTCGGGATCCTGCAGTACAGGCTAATCTTGATTGGAAGATGATCCGAATTTAAGGCGTTAATCTCCTGCAGCTGAGAGGTCCTTATCGCTCCCCGGGTAATAGCAATGTCCAGGAACGAGGCACCACGAAGATACGTAGGATTTGGCGTTCTATGATAGGACATTTCCAGGTTGTTCTCGATTATTCCCTTAAATAATCTACCCCTTGCGTTGGTTGTGCCGCCCCATTCAACATGGGTAGCGTTAAAGTCACCAATTAACAGGGATACTCTATTTGGCGGAAGAATAGCCAAGAGATCGTTTGCCGTGAGGCGGAGACGCGGGGGCACGTAACCGCCACAAATACGTAGGCCGTTCGCGAGCTCGATGCAAACATGTTCTATAACGGATCGAAGATCTCGTATTCATAAAACAATAAACATACCTTTGACATCTACCGCAAACCATCTTATACGGATATAATTATTCACAACTCATCTAACCATCCGTACAATCAAAAAATGGCAGCATTTAATAGTTTTATACATAGACTAAATAACATTCCTTTGTCTGAAGATAATTACAATAAAGAGATTAATATAATCAAACAAATTGCTGTGAATAATGGTTATAAGGCTAACATTGTTGATAATTTAATTAAAAATTACGATACCAAAAAAGCTTTAGAATTGGTGTACCCAAAAATTAATAATAATGAACTTAACAATTATCAAATTTTAACACACACAGGAAAGTTAACATAAAAAATATCACAGTATATAAAACATAAAAATATGAATGCCAAAATTGCCTTTAAAACCAACAGTAAAATTAGTAAGTTCATTAAAAATAACAAATCCCCTACACCTAAAAGTAAGAAAAATGGTGTCTATAAATTAAATTGTGGTTCGTGTTCCAAAGTATATATTGGTCAAACTGGTAGACCTTTTGAAAAGAGAATTAAAGAACACCAGTCTTGTTTCATTAATGGCAAGGATACTTCTAACTATGCTTGTCATTTAATTAATGAAAACCACATTTTCAATAATGATTTCAATATTTTACATATTGAAAATAAAGGTAAAAAATTAAATCTGTTAGAAATTATGGAAATCAACAAATATAAAAAATTGAATTTATTACTTAACGAACAAACTGATTTTGGGTTTTCTCCGTTATTGAACCTTTCCTAGAAATTGTTAAATTGTTTCCTTTGCTATTCATAAGGCGCCTGGGTCAAGATTATTTTTTGTAATTTACCTGCAACAGCGGAACTATATAATTGTAGCATATTTTAGTGTATCGATTCACATTTGAAAAAGACGTTACCGTCGGAACACGTGCCATGTTTAAATAAAGTTAGTGGAAATCTTTAAGTGGTTTACTTATTTAAGTGGTTCTTATGAACCTTTATGTTGCTAAATCCCGGGATTTCCAAAATAACCTCAATACTGGTAGTATCGTTCGCATCTACGCCGTCCCTCATTACACTTTGTAGTATACAACTTTTTCCCAATCGGTACAATTTTTAAAGAAGTTATCTAAAACATGGTGATTCAGCCGACCCTGGCTAGCCGCTCGAGCTCATCGCCTTGATGCGTCATTACAATTTTATATCGATCGGTGAGAAGCAAGAATTGGTATTAAGAAGAAAAATGCCTAGAAATCGTATTTCTAGTATAGTGAATGTGTTAGTGATACGTCTTGCTCGCAAGAAGGCGAAAAAAGGGGGCAATATTCATCGGAAGAAGCGAATCAGGGGGTGAGTAAATACCTGGTTATCTTAAATATATAAAAACTGAAACTCGTATAAAAGCAAACTAAATGTGTATAATACTAAACTGTAGTATTATGAATATATATGACACTTGTAACCCTTAATTTTTTACTTAACAAAATTAAATTGGAAAATACTCTCAAACTTCTAAAACTAACTAAAACTTAGAATAAATAGAGTGCGAACGGGTTACAGTCAAAAATGCGAATGAATCAATAAAAAAAAATTGAAGCACTGCGATTTGAATTATACTAGCAAACTGTTATTTATATACGAGGGCATGACAAAACATTGTTACATTTATCGTCTGTGCACAGTTACACAGAATCAAACAATATATTCGGAATTGAAATATATTATATCGAAATGAATATAAGTAATAAGCAACAGTTAACGATACGAGCTATTCGAACCGTTCTCTAGAAATCTCGTCTAATCGTACATCCTACCAAAGAAATACTATTCAATCACAAAAAGTGTTTACATAACACAATTAAAAGGCTGACCAAGGAAATATATACCGGTCGGCCTGCACATTTATTAATGTTTTACATAGAATATAACGTTTATACCACATAAAGGAATATAAAAAATAGAAACAAATGGATATAATGCCTTCGTATTATCACGTTTTTGATATTTGATCCCCGTATGGGGCACATGTGGGACTATAAACTACAATTCGATTCGATGCAAATATTGCAAAACAAAAAACTAAAACTTATATTTAATTATGATTCACTGACTCATACTGCAGGTCTATATAAAAATTTAAGAGTATGGCAATTACATAAGGTATTAAAATTTGAACAGAATAAATTTTTCTACAGGATAATAAATAAAACTCAAAAATCAAATATTATCATAATATTTTCAAAGCCACAATACTAGAGAGTTTATAGCAAATCGTACTGATATTATTACTAAAATGCAATTTCCTCAATACCAGTGTTCAAAAACACTGTCTAGAGGAATAAGGACTATGTATATTGTAATTATTGTTATTACTGTATTAATAAATAATTTTCAAAAAAAATAAAAAATTTTGAGTAAGTCGAATAGTGCCCTTTTCTCTCGAAATTAATCCCTAAAAACTAGCCACAAAGGCAAGCTGACTCATAATTTACGAGCGACTAAATCCCAAGTTGGGTATTATTATAGCTTTGCATGTCCCTCCGTACGCTTTGCTCGCAACGGGGGCTCAATAAACAAGAAATAACCAAGTGCTAACCAAAACTAAACCAAGGCTAACCCAAAATTAAGGGAAAAAGTAAATTAATAGAAATTTTGCTAGGACGAAGACATGGATTCGTGTCGCATCGCGCGCAGTGTTTTGGATTACAACTTGGGATTTAGCCGCTCGTCATATATTTATCGGAATGTTATCGTTGGGCTTTGTCGAAGCGATGTAATACCGGAACGCATTACTTTTAAACAATTTATGTTGATATGAGCCGACCGGTGAGAGAAAAAATTGGAGTAAACATTGCTTGCAGGAGATGTTAATTTGCAGATGCTGTAAATAGGCTAATAGATCGTTGTATTTGCATATGCAATCGATATCAAAAGTAGCAAAACCAAGGAAATTCTTTTGCATTTGCAGATGCATTAGAAGGTCCTCTCACGCTAGCTGAGGAAATAACTTATCCGAATCAAGACTTACCAACATCAGAAGCACCAGATGGTCCTGAACAAAGTAACGACCACCTAGCTTTGTTAAAAGAAAAAGAAACCGACGAAATCATACCTGCGAGTCCAGAACTACATACTCAGATGGTTTTTAGATGGAACAATTGCTTATTAAAAGGACTAAGAGATTAAAAAAAAAACAAACAGTTTCATAGAGAAGTATCCACCAGCGGCCAGCTGCAATGTCCTCAGACCATCAAAATTAAATCTCGAAGAGAGTACTAAATCCTGCAGGTAGACAACTACTGTATCACTTACAGAAACAATTATAGTCCGTGGGATTAGTGCCTTAGCCCTCCCTTTCAATAATTTAATTAGCCAACCGTCTGAACTAGAATTATTATACGTTCAAAATTGGCAGAAATTAAAGGTAACCAGTTCAATAATAGAGTGGGTAAAGGATTATAAAATCCCTTTCAATAGGACACCACTCCGGTTAGCAAAGTATAGTAGCAAATTTAATTTAAAAATACGCATTCTTGGGGAAAACTGCTCTTAAAGATGCATTTTTCCTTATCCCTATGTTTGTAGGCAAAAAAGTTGTTAAGATTCGTTTTTTGCAACGTACTATACCAAGTTAATTGTGTATCATTTGGTTTATGTACAGCTCCATATCTTTTCACAAAACTGAAACCAGTTGTAAGATATGTAAAATTAAAGGGTATAAAAACGGTACTCTACTTATAGACCGGGAGGTGGCGAACAAAGTTGGTCAACAAGTCGTTACAAAAGGTTCATTATATTTTAATATTAAGGTGATATCCAGAGTACCTATATCAGAACCTCTGCCGGCTCTAGTTGGTTACTTAAACTTAGGGGAGGGGGTTAAAATTTATCCAAAAGGGCCTGTCAATTTGACACGAGCTGACTAAATACTAAACATCCAGTTTCATGGACAAATTATAGCTCATTTTTTTCTTTATTTAATGTTGATTTCAAAAATGCAAAGGCAGAGAAGAAAATCGGCAGCGGTTTGATAGCAGAGGCTCGCGAATTTTTTCGAACAATAAGATTCTACACGAGATGACTATCCAGTAAACGTAAAGTGTTATGAATAAACTATAGCTCATTTTGTTTGTTACCAAATACTTATTCTAAAACCTAAAAGGCAGAGAAAAATCTAGCAGCATTTGGCAAGCTAACCCAAACTCGCTATCAAATTTTTGAAAAATTCCAAAACCGTTTTGGTTTGTATCCAAACATTCCAATCCCACAGTTAATTGGGCGTATAGTTATTTTAATAGAAATTATCAACTGATTT
>MU183952.1:109826-135149 GCA_016904865.1 Pissodes strobi
GTGATCACGTTTAGTAGGTAGGTATGGCTAACTGGGCGATCCTACATATATACATATTGGTTAAAATATGAGCTGATTTACCTTAATATAATGTTTCAAAGTAAGTTGGAATTTTGTGTTTGCTTCTTTGATTGCAGTTTTTTTTTGTTACTAATAGTAATAAATCTAATAATTATTAAATTAAAGCAAATTTAAATCTAAATTTTCTCTGCACTTTCACTTCCTATTATTTACTACCTTCGAGAATTTTCCTCGGATCACCATCAATAAAATCAGTTGATAATTTCTATAAAAATCACTATACGCCCAATTAACTATGGATTTGGAATGTTTGGATACAGACCTAAACGGTTTTGGATTTTTTCAAAAATTTGATAGCGTGTTTGAGAGCTCTGCTTGCCAAATGCTGCTAGATTTTTCTCTGCCTTTTAGGTTTTAGAATAAGTATTTGATAACAAACAAAATGGGCTACAGTTTGTTCATAACACTTTACGTTTACTGGATAGTCATCTCGTGTAGAGTTTTATTGTTCGAGAAAATTCGCGAGCCTCTGCTATCAAAACGCTGCCGATTTTCTTCTCTGCCTTTGCATTTTTGAAATCAACATTAAATAAAGAAAAAAATGAGCTATAGTTTGTCCATGAAACTGGATGTTTAGTATTTAGTCAACTCGTGTCAAATTGACAGGCCTCTGCCGAGGCGAAAGCTGCCCTCTATTTCCTCTGCCGAGTCGGATTTATAATCCAAGGGAAGTCAGCTTTCGGACTATAATGGAATTATTCATAAAATTTAATGTTTACTTAACTGCACTTTTGGATAAATTTTAACCCCCTCCCCTAAGTTTAAGTGACCAACTAGAGCCGGCAGAGGTTCTGATATAGGTACTCGGGATATCACCCTAATATTAAAATATAATGAACCTTTTGTAACGACTTGTTGACCAACTTTGTTCGCCACCTCCCGGTCTATTAGACGATTGGCTAGTTATTGGTAATTCAAAAGTGATTTGCTTAAAAGTATAAATAAAACTACAGAAACATTACAAGATTTGGGTTTTAAATAAATACCGAAAAAAGCATAGATATTCCCGCACAACAATGCTCATTTTTGGAGTTTATACAAGAGAAAAGGGACCACTGGCAGAAGAGTGTATTATCTTTTACCTTGAAAAATACTTACTCACATCTCCTCCAGAAACAACCATTGTGAAAGAAAACTTCCCTGGCTGTAGGGAAATTAGGAAGTTTCCGGAGAAATTAAACTGATTATTTTTTATTACAAACTATAGACCAGTGAAAAAGGAATAGATACGTGTTTTTTTATTTCCACTAAAGATGAATATTACAAGAGCTATACCAGTTTTTAGTTGTGTATATATAGATATACTATGCATGGTGTGACGTATGAATTCATGTGTATTATGACATCATGAGCATATCTAAAGGCGTTGTATCTGCCTCATTTTTCGGCTTATGGAAAAATGAAAAAACACGTGTTCAGTTGCTTTTCATGGGCTATCGAAATCAGCAATAATAAAAAAAATGATGAAACTTCCTCAGGAGAACTTTTCTATAACAAAGCGTACCTAATGAAGCGATAAAAGTGATTATTTCTTCATTGACAGATAGCGCCCTCAAACAATACGAAAATACTTACAATAAATAGGGGAAATTCTGTTTTTCTAAGCGCCAACAAATATATAACAAAACCGTAAACTTATTCTTGAGCTCCTAAACATTCAATTGTCTTCGGAGTCATCCTACTCTACCATGAACTCACACAAATCTGCACTTTCTCCAATATTGAATATTAAACAAAAGACGAAGCGGTTATGAAAAGGTTTCGCAATGGAACATTTAACATAAGACCCCCAAAACCAAAATACTCAATTACTTGGGATTCCGACCCAGTTCTACAGCACTTAAAGAGCATGTACCCTCACGAATCCTTAAATCTACAAATCTAACTTTAAAGCCAGTAACACTCTTAATACTAATAACGGCACACAAATCACGGACAACCCGGAAGTAAAAATAGACAATATTTTTAAATATGAATACATAATTGAAATCAGATTCCCGGATAAAATAAAAGCAAGTGGCTTAAACAGGCTTCAACCTAATTTGATATTACCTTATTTTACTACTCAACCTGAACTATGTATATTGGCGACTTACATAGAACGCACAAAAGGAAAAAGGGTGCTACCAGTCAATAAAAGGTGAATAGTTCGTTGTATTAGCAGATACAATCGATCGCACCCTCCACTGTCTGCAATTGCAGTTGCAGCTAGTGGACATACCTATTTTTCTGTTGAAAAACAGAAATTACGGCATTCACAAATACTGTAAATATGCTAATAGATCGTTGCATTTGCAGATGCAATGGATACCACAAGTAGCAAAACCAAAGAAAATGTAATACTCACTCACAAAAAGCCCTATCACCCAGACAGCAGTCAAACCATTAGCAGATGGGTCAAGTTAATACTAAAAGCCAGCAGTATAAACACGGAAATCTTTGAGGCACACAGCACGCGACACGGGGCAACTTCAGCAGCTCAAAGAATGGGAGTTACATTACAAACCATCCAGAAGAAAGCTGGCTCGACAGAAAAATCAAAAGTATTCTCAAAATTCTATATCAAACTTGGTGTGGGTAATCCCACTGGATTTGCATCTTGTTTATTGAACCATAATTTCTAAGGAATCATATAAATATTAATCTACAATTATAACTTACTTACCAACTTGTTATCATGTTACATAAGAATATTGGTATAGTATTAAAAATAAGTTAAAGGTTAATATCAGTTAAGCGTTAAAGATGATATATGTACCTTCATATGTGTGTTATTAAATCTAATGGTTATAAATTTGAATTTTAGTTTATAAAAAGGGACTTACAAATCTAGGACTACAGAAAAATCGCAATTTTCAGTTAATGTAGATTACATCGGAAATACTCTAAACATCTACAAAGTGTAATGAGGGACGGCGGAGATGCGAAGGATAATTACAAGATCAATCGACTTACCTGTAAGGAAGATCGATCGGAATTATCCGAGCATCTCCGCCGTCCCTCATTACAAACCCATCCAGTCTTTACCTTCTCCCTATCACCCCAAATGCAATGTAATCAAAAATTTCATGAACCAAAATTGTAATGACGCATCCAGGCGATGAGCTCGAGCGGCTAGCCAGGGTCGGCTGAATCACCATGTTTTTAGATAACTTCTTTAAAAATTGTACCGATTGGGAAAAAGTTGTATACTACAAAGTGTAATGAGGGACGGCGGAGATGCTCGGATAATTCCGATCGATCTTCCTTACAGGTAAGTCGATTGATCTTGTAATTATTTCTGTAATTTATTAGAATACTAGCTGACCCGGCGAACTTCGTACCGCCTAACAGTCAATGGATGTGCTGTTAACTTTTAGCTAAACTTAATTTAGGATTTTAAGTTTAATAGTTTATTAGGATAATATACATAAAGAAAATAAAAATTCAATAAAAGTAGATGATAGGATCTAGAATTATTGAGACCAATCGATTTGACAGTCGTTGTCATTAATTCTCTATATTTTTGTTTACATTTCGATTCAAGTATTTTCTATATATTTTACTATTCTCTGTTGAATTTCTATTCGATAATGTGTAGTATGTCACTGACTTGCAGTGGACATCAACTATTACAAAAAAGCTATAAGCATGCGTGACGTGAGCTGTCAATTGCGGAAAATGGCGGAGTTCCAAAGATTTTACCCGCAAAATCTGCCACGAATGAAGTTTTTACTGAAAATTGTGACCTTTGGATCCGCACAAATAGATCGCTTTTGACTATAGTTATTCTGCTATTCGGGGTGGAGACAAATCTAACAAATCAAAGATCATATAAATCGGTTCAGCCGTTCTTGCATTATAATTGGTTTAACTAATCCGACTTTTTTAATATATCCGATTTCCGTTTTAAGGCGGAGACAAATCCAACAAATCAAAGATCATAAAAATCGGTTCAGCCGTTCTTGGTGTAACTAACCCGACCATGCTTTATACAGGGTGTCCATAAAGTATGCAATATATGGGAAATTTCTTTATTATAGTTTCTCAGAAAATGTTATTCCTGATAAAAGTTGATGCCTGAAAAAAAAACTAATTTTGACAATGCTAAATTAAGGATAAGTTATACAGGGTACTTAAAAAATACAAAAATTAAGGTTAAAACATAAATTTGGGAATATCGGAAAACCTTCTGCAGAAAAAATAAAGTTCCTATTAAGGTAAAAATAAAAGTCAAATACCATTTTTTCCAAAAGTGCTTTGATGCGGAGAAAATTCATGAGAATTATTGAAAAAATTTCGAAAAACCCCTCTTTTTCTTAATTTTGTTCTTAATTTTTTTCAGCAACAACTTAATAGAAACTGTTTTTTTCTGCAGAAGGTTTTCCGATATACCAATTTTTTTTTAAATCTTATTGTTTGTGTGTTTTAAGGACCCTGTATAACTTATCCTTAATTTAGCATTGTAAAAATTACTTTTTTTTCAAGCATCAGCTTTTATAAAGAATAACATTTTCTGAGAAACCTATAATAAAGAAATTTCCCATAGGTTGCGTAGTTTTTGGACACAATGTATATTTCCGATTTTCGATATTTTAATAGTTATTCTGCTGTTCTGAGCGGAGACAAATCCAACAAATCAAAGATCATAAAAATCGGTTGAATAATTGTGAATGATGAACAACAAAGTATCTAAATTTTTATCTTTAAGCCGGTTTCTTTTCTTCTTCATGATATCACCTGCCTTGGAAAAAATTCTTTTGGACTATCGATAGCTCTTTATAAAACTATCGATTGTTCCGATAGTTGATTTGCTATCGATGTTTAAGCAACACGATGTACGGATGACTGATCGACCGAATAATCTCGAATGATTGATACCAATCGATTTGACAGTTGTTGTCATTTATTCTCTATAATATTTTATATTTCGATTCAAGTATTTTCTATGTATTTCAGTATCTTTCTAGGTTTGAATATGCTACTTTCCCATTATTTTCCGTTGAATTTATATCCTATAATGTGTAGTATGTCACTGATTTGCAGTGGACATCATATATTACTAAAAAACTATAATCGTGCGTGACATGAGCTGTCAATTGCGGAAGATGACGGAGTTCCAAGCCTAATTTATAACTTTTGTATAATTTTTTATCCGAGAATTTTTCCCATATTTTAATAGTTATTCTGCTATTCGGGGCGGAGACAAATCCAACAAACCAAAGATCATAAAAATCGGTTCAGCCGTTCTTGAGTTATAAGTGGTGTAACTAACACGACTTTGTTTTATATATATAGATATAACACATATAGGTTAAGTTTATTGGACAACAAGATTTTATAGAAACAATTTAATGAACTAAATTATTAAATTACATAAAAACATTACCTTTAATTATTTTTAATTATTTTATAAATTATTTCCAATTAACGTTTTATTTAAAAATAATAATTATATAAGAAATCGTAATTTTATTTTTCATCCTAACAAATTGCAAGTGTTAAAAAAATCGCATTTTCGAAATTAACAAAACGTTTCTAGAACTTAGTAAGAATCTTCTAAAATTAATGGCAAATTTATTAAATTATAAATACTAAGTGGGAGAAGTGAATCTTTAATGTTGTTAAATCCCGGGATTTCCATAATAACCTCGATACTGGTATTATTTTTGTATTTTATAAGAACGTATCATTATATAACATCTATAGGTTAGGTGTATTGGACAATAAAGCATATTCTTAAGAAACGAATTAATAAACTAAATTATAACAAAAAAATAAACCTAAAATTTGAAGTATATTTGGTAAGATATTCGTTCTTTTAGATGCCATATTATACAAGGTGTAGCAAAAAATACAAGTACGTGCACACTTTCGCTTAAGTGGGACACACTGTATATCCGAAAAGTTTTTAAACAACTGGCCTCAGTAAACACCCATATGAACCTTTAATCAAAAACAGTAATTTATAGAAATTTTATGAAAATTACATGTAGATATATGTATTTTTTTACGCTCTACATAATATATAATTCAAAACATCGCATATCTTAACATAAATTTTAAATATTAAGTTATAAAATAGGGTTAAAACTGATAAAACGAATATGGTTAAAATTGATAGAACGTACCTAGTCTTTTCAGAAAAATTAATAACGAAGTAACAATACTAAATAAAAAGCAGTTTCGTAATATAATTAAAAAATGTGTGGATTTATTATTTTAATTTCGGGAGTCCTGGAATTGTGAAATAACCCAAATTGGTAGAGGTTCGAGGGATCCCGAGGTTGGATTCCCCACTTGGAACGTTATTCAATTTTACTGAAATTTAAATTTTACGGATTATCAAAAGAGGATTCATAGCACGGAATAAATAATATGTTGATCGCGACAAAAACGCTGTCAACCAGTTTGCCCTAATGGTCTATACTAAACCCCTAAAATTAGAAGAGATGGTGTAAGTAATTAGTGAAATAAATTAAAAAATAACAGATCTTTTTAGTAGATCTGTTAAAATTATTTTAAATATTTAAATTTAAGTGTTCCATGAGTTTGAGAATGTTTTTAATTATTGTTCTTTTTTTTTCAAGAGTCTCATAATATATGTTACAAAAACATTAAGGACTATTTTTAAGTGATAAAAACATAATTAATAGCATACTCATCCCAAGTGCTTATATGAAGGGTACTCAGAAAAAATCAGGAAGATTAAAATCAGATAATTTATTAGAACAGTTATAAGGCGAAATGTACCATGCTACCATCATTAAACTTGATTGTCTAAGATTATATGAGTATGATGAAGGATCCAACATTTGATAAATTAAAAACATCAATAATCCATAAAAAAAATCTCATTTTACAATATATCATTCAGCATGTTAATTATGCATATCAGGTCTTTATTTACATTTGAAGTGCTTGAACTCATCAACTTAGAATGAGTTGATCATTCAACATGTAAAAAAATAAAACCGATAATATTCAATAATTATAGAGGGCACATGCTTTTTGCTGTTGACTTCTAAAGGATTTAATTTTGCAGTCAATAATTTTTATTTTTAGATTTACTTCTTTTGAAAACTGGCTTATAGATTTGTTCTCAAAATAACCAGTTTCTTTTTGCTTTTTCGACTTCCTTAGGATCATTAAATTGGACTTTGTCACCATCCATTGATTTCTTCCTTTTTCTGCCAGGTTGCATATTATTATGTCACGGGCATTTATTTTGAGATTTTATTTTACTCCCTAGCTTGACGTTGTATCCCCAATTTATACAAAGTTCTTCTACTTAATCTAACCTATGATTGCCATTGCTAATGGTTATATTACTTGCACTCATGATTTTATTTTTTTTCTAAGTTGATGTGAAAACTATAGAGTGAGAGGCTTCCTTAAGCTCTTGCAATTCTGCTAATGTTCTTCAATTGCTGTTGATCAAGCATTTGTCCTCAGCAAAAGAGATATAGTTCAGACACCTTCTGTTTTTCCCCAAAACTCTTGAATAGGTCCTCCGGGGTAGACAATTTTTATAAAGTTGCATCCCCGTTTCCCCGTTTAACACCTTTCAAAATTACACTACCTGTGACCCACCCGTATAGAGTAGGATGGTCGAAGGTTTAGTTTGGCAAATATATATAGAAATTAGTTGATAGAAAATAGTAATTCCCACAAAGACGGGGTTTGTATATTTTAGTTCGTTGTTGGTAACTTTTTGACACACTAAAAGTCTGGAAAAATTAAAATGTATAAAAATTTGGGTTTTTGGTCGCCACCTTGAAGAAAACGTAAAGATTCGTGTATTATATCAAATTACAAAAAAATTGGGGCTGAAAATTTTATGGTACTGGTTTTAGAAAATGAAAATAAATAACAAAATGGTGGACGAAAACTGCAGTGCAGAAAATCATAATTTTATTAATCAAAATGCCTTTTATGATGCAAAAGTTATATATATATTTCTTCAAACTTACGTCTTACATAAGAGAAAAGCTAAATATAAATTACTTCATTTCGTTGCATTATTTGTGTAATCTCTTTCTGCCTCCGAACATATAAGCATCGTTGTGGTATAAACCCAGCTGTCAGTCCGAACATGTAAGCATCGTTGTGGTATAAACACAGCTGTCAGTTGCATTGGTACAAATGTGGTTGATATTACTCCTGTGTGCTCATCACGACATCCTGCATGTATTAATTCCAACCAAAACGGAAAACGTAGTATCTACAATAACTTATTGGTGTTTCACAAAAGAGCTACTAGTTTCTTTTCAATGGGATTTGAATTTAGATTACCAAATGTGATTTTGTTCATGTTTGATTTAGGAGACTGAAAAAATTTAATTTCTATTCTTCTTTCTGGAGAAATAGAAACAGCATTAAACCAGGTTTTCTAATACAGGACCGTTCCCTCTGAAAATAAATTCAACTTTCCACCAAGTGTTGCAGATTTGAACACTATAATCGATAATGTCCATTCCACGGAAAGTGTTGCGGCCATCGCTGGTAGCAATGATGGGGTCCACATTATCGGTTATCTACTGACATAAATGACCTGGCTTAACTTCAAAATTTGATGTCCTGTCCATTACTGCAAATTGCAAATAATGTTTAACTTTATCCACGATACGAAAAACCCAAGTCTATGAAGCTCATCTATACTTAAACGCGAACCAAAGTATCGATGAAGCCGCACGCTAACACTAAAGAGGATTGGACTAATAAGTTATCTAGGTTTTGAAGCTTGACCCATAGCCTGTTTAATAAAAATATTCTTTACATCACATGCTTTATTAATATCAGTAAAGACCCACATGACAAGATGAACACTGCCAGCTGCCTCGATGCGGCTGCGCACGCGTGCTGCAATGGACCCATCGAACTTTCGTGCCATGTATTGGCAGGTGAAAACCTCTTTTCTAGTGAAACTATTATCTGTAGTGTATTTTGTTGCGAAGTGCTGCATCTCTCTAGCTATAGCATATCTGGATTCGCACCAATCACACCAGTTGCTGTCGCAAATGGTGTAACCTTTCACTAGATTCAAACATGTTACTTCAATCGATTAACCATCCTTTTGCTTTCTCGGAACTGTAACGATATCTTTCGGATCATCGAAATTACCTACGAAACGAACCACTTCAGTATTTTCCTACTGCAAATATATTAGGCCTTCCGAACTCATTCGCCAACATGATTCATCCAACTTTAAGCATTTTTCTGGTACAAGATCTTTCGGTTCACCTTTACCCCCGTTTCTGGCTGTACCGCAAGCACATATCTTATCTTCCAATAACTCCTTCTGGAGCTGAACTTCATTGCAATAATTGTCGAAATATAAACGATGATATTTTCCTACTAATGAACGTGAAAGGCCCCTCAATATGGTTGGATTCAGTTTGCTGTACACCGCATTGTCATTTAGATGGAGATTTTTGAGTAGCTAGCTGAAGAATCTGCCACGTGAAATGGATGCTGAAATATATGGATCACTCATTTCTAGCTTAGACCAGTAGTCTTTATAGCTCGGTTTTCTCGTCAAACCCATCATAAGATTTACTCCAAGGAAGCATCCAATTTCCTGATTGTTGAAACATAGCGGTCTCCATATTGTTGCGAGTGGTACAAATTAGTTTGAAATTCAATTTGGTCTATTAGTTCTAAAGGGAAAATACACAAAAACACATCTAACGACATTTCAAAGGATACTGGTATACTTGGTTCGTAAGGTGCGTTGAAAGGTTCAGGTTTGGTATATCTGGATGTTTTGACCACTTTACTTCCTCCTGTTGAAATAGGTAATTCGCTAAACGAATGCCATCATCCGAATCTGACTCGAACGGAATATTTGTTGGGACATAGTCAGTAGCTGTAGGTATCTAAATCCAAATTATCAATATCGACTAATTCGTCTTTAGAAGGATCTTCATACTTGAGAGAGTTTTGATCTGAAGGAATCTCTTCGAGTAAATTGTAGGCATCGTTAGAAGATATCACGGAAAGGTCAATGAGATTTTTTACTGAAACCATAGAAAACAAGAAGGTTCATTTTCACCCTAGATGTGCATTGTTGGAACCAGCTATATCTAAACTAATGCAGAATCCTTAAATAATTACAGCAATTCGTAATAAAAATGTGTTGACCACATTTTATTCTAGCTATAATAATAATGCTCAACTCACTTGCCATACAGTTATTCCGATTTATTAATTTCTAAGCACACACTGAACAACGACTCCTTTTCTGCATGTCAAATGGCGAAACACACGCTATAAACGGAATAAAAAAAAAACAGTCTCTTGCCTGCAATGCGATTGGGTGGGGGTATTATCTCGCTATACTTTTGGTGGAGAATCGCATTATCAAAAAAATAATAAATTAGTGTCAGAAGTATGGCAATACATACCATTTTATTTGGATGATCTCGTTAAACTCGCCCAAGCTTTGTGAACAATAAAATGAAAGAAACAGTGAACACAGCAACGGGTTTTAATCAATATCGCTTTTTAGATATTCTAAACTAAGAGAGCGTTCAATACGGCTGCAAAGAAATCAAACTGTTAAAATATTTTACATTTGCGGAAAAATATTCCAATTTTGGCGACCATCTGCTTAAAATGGAACAATCTGTTTCTCGTTAGCAGCATTCGATTTGAAAAATATGAATCTATAACTGCTCTCTTCTAGTATTAATTTGATTATTAAAGCATTTATCTTTTCCTCGTCTCAGCGATTTCTCAAATTTCATTCTGATCACGTCAAACATAAATGTGCTGCTCTGTAGGCAATAGGTATTACTATGCACCGCTTGTGCAAGCCAGAACAGGCTATATTTTATTTTTGCTCTTTTCTTCTATCAAATATCTTATTGATAATCGAGATTTCCATGTCGTGTTCGCAACGCGGCCAATGCTTTAAATGAAATGGAATAAAATATATTCTTTCAGGCGTGAGGCTTTTAAAGAGGTTGAATTTAATTCATTTTGAATAGCAGCAAAGGTAGTTCTGTTTACTCATTTGTGCAAAAATATTTTAGGATAAGAAACTGATAAACTAAGGTACTACGGTTTGCAGAAATTATTTAAGTTTCAGCACGATTTTCTTATTAATGTTAAAAAGGAAAGGATTTTAATTAAAACAAACCTAACACCAGAGAGTAATGTGTGCAATACCCGACTCCAGGTGTGGAGTTCGGGAGCGCCACCAGTTCTGCCAGCTAAACTGGAAAAGTTCCACTGGTATTGTGCGGGGTTGTTAGGTACGTTTTATTAAACAAAAAAAAACAATCCTAATTTACGGTTCGATCTATTGGCTTCTAATTTTCTTTTAAATTTAAATCAGCAACAATCTCACAGTGAAACTTAAAAAAACAAAGGAGTGACTACAAAAAAAACTATTAAGTAATTAATGATGATTGTACTGAGACCAATTCTGATGGTAAACACAGTAATGTATGCCTTTCACCTAAAAACTCTAAGCGCTACTATCCGTGATAGTATTGGTTGGATCACATTGGTTAACTTAATACAGATATTATGTAAATCCAAATGCATCAAGTAGTAGCGGTACCAACATGCAGTAGTAATAATGTTATCAGTTAATAACGAACACTACAATAACTAAATCAATCGCCCGGAAAATAAATGAATTAATAAAATTAATGAAAGCTACCTTAAAGCTCGGCCAACGATGCTAGATTTATATTAAAATAATTCGAACGATTATATCAATCGCCCGAAAAAGAAGAGAATTGATAACACTAATAAAGCTATCTTAAGGTTCGATCAATAGTGCTAAATTCGTAATAAAAAAAAATAATCGGAACCATACCACGTTTGATCCGAAGGTCTGCTGCTGAAAAGGCAGCATTTTCAATATTTTCATACAAATATCGCAAACCAACTCTGATGGTCATAACATTTATATTTCATTGCTATAATGAAGGTTGTCAAAATCACTAGATCTAGTGAAATTTCACTAGACCAATCAACACTGCACACATTGACAGCCAAAGGGTGGGAGTGGCATCGTGTGACGTAAAACAGCGTAATAATTTAGACTTGGCGGCGTAGTACCGAGCGAAAGGCGCAACAGGCGATTATTGTGTGGTTGGTGTGATTTTTTTAGTGACAAAGGAAATTTAAGGGTGAAAACAGTTATTGTGATGTTGGTGTGATTTTGTAGTAACCCAGTGCTGACGACGACGGACAACCATCCGTTGCAACGGAAATTCCTTACCGATTGTACTGCGGCAAAGGAAAGTTTTGTGCTGGGTCAAACTCCACTTGATGGTGACAATCAAGAACTAATTAACATAAGTACCAGAGTTGTAGCAAGTAAAGTGTGTTGACACACTTAATAATTTGGCTAAAGATGGACAGTATGCCTGCTCAACCTCAGTAAAAGAGCACCTTGTCAGGGCTAAAACCCCTCTGCACGATGCTGTTAAAAAAGCCAATGTTGAGCTTTTCTTAGAAACCAAGAAGATATGCAAAAAACTAAGGCATTTTATTCTCTCAAATCAGACATTTTATTTTCAGCACACCTGCAACACCTGCGCTGTCCTTATATGGTATGATTCGTCCTGAAAACAAATCCGATTTCTTGGGTATTCTTGAAAAATATCTGCCATCATCCGAATGATGCCCAATACAGTATCAAGGACTGTTAGTCGATGGCGCAAGACTTGTTCACCTAGTCAAACCCACTGGCATGTTCAAAAATATATACGAATACTGCAACAAACAGTTGGCCCCTATCCTTACAAATATAGCCAACAGTGTTGGTGTTCTTAGAATTGATGTGGATTGGGACCTCTATTCTAAGGCAAGTATAAAAGAGTTCACTCGTGACAAAATGGATGCTGGAAGAAGATTATTCTTGAAAGAGGTAAAAACATTGGTGTACAATCTCAAAACTTAACAACTCTTCGTCACTACTACTTGCTATTATTTGTTCTAGGAATTCTTCCAGAAAACTAGGATGGGTATTTAAAAAAAAATCGGCAATAAAAAGGAACTTTCTTGCACAAAACCTGGTTACGTGGCTAGGACAATTTCAAGTTGTGATAAATATTCATACTAATATAATACCCTAACCGGAATCTTCTTCCCAGTTACAAGGTGTTGATATATCTGAAATGGAAGAAGCTGATGGGAGAATATTTCTTCATGTGAGAGATATGGTTGCCCAGGGAATAAACTTAGTTCTCATTCGCTCTTCCGAGACAGACGTGGTTGTTACCTGAATATTTCATTTTCACGGGCTTCAAGATCACGGTTTGAAAGAGTTGTGGGTTTTACTTGGGAATAGTTTAAAAAGACGGTACATTTCGATCCACAAGATCGCGAAAGCACTTGACAAAGAAAAAGCAGTTGCGTTTCGTAGGTGGCACAGCTTGACAGGATGTAATTCAACGTCCTTTTTCACATCACCACTTGTTAGAAGTTCATACTATAATTCATAATAATTATTTTCTTTCTTTGAGTAAAAAGAGTGCCTGGTCTGCATGGAAAGAACCTGAGAAAACGTCAGCTTTTCAGTATTTGTCTCGTCCACCCGGCTCCGAAGAGCTAACTGATGCGCACATTAAAGCACTGGAGAAACTCATAATTCGTATGTACGATCTACGCAGCGATTTAAACGATGTAAACAAGGCCCCTCGCCACCTTCAAGTCACCGGGAAGAAGTCCATCACATCAATCCCTCCCATTGCTGCTGCCCTCCTTGAGCACATTAAACGTGTTAAGTATCAAGTTGGAGAGTACTGGGGACGCGCATTGGAGGGTACTGTAACCACCCGGCCACCCCCGGAGCTATGGTGATGGAAGAGATTGGGGATGGTTCCCTTGAGATAGTCTGGTCGCAATTAGTTTGAATACGGGCAAAAATCAAGGAACTAGATACGTGCGGCTGTCGAACTGGCTACGATTCAAATCGATGCTGTTGCCGAAAATACATGATGTCGTGAACGCCCGCCTGAAAAGTTTGTCACGAGGATTGCCATAACAAGGGGTGCAGTTTTAAAACTATTATTTTAGCCTTTATAGTAGATTATGCCATATTTTGTACTACTCTTTTATTTTCAACGAGAAGAATAATGTTAAAATGTATTAACATCTATTTGTCGCTGGGCCCTAAAAATGATGCGCCACTGGAATATTTATTACTAACATATTTTACTTTTATCTACAAGAATTACTTATTAACGCATGTTAAATTCTTTTGGGATGGCATTCTTTCAAATTTATGAATATGTATTAGCCCTCTATACGATCTAACAACACAATGACAGCTCGTTGACTTGGATTTTGTTGAGAAAATTCGATGAATTTTTAAAGAGGAGTCACAGGAGTGCGCCGCAGTCCCCATAAAGATATTTTTTTTGGGTACTTTGGGCAAAAATTATCAATTGGGTCTAAAGTGCATGTGTATATCAATTTGCGGCTTTTTTCGTCTACCGTTTCCACTAGGTGGAGGCAGAGATTTTGTATGTGAAGGATAAGGAGATGAAGCAAGAAAACTTTTCCGATTACGATTAGAGAGGCGTTTTAAAAAACCCCGTCGATTTCATACATTAAATGGGTTCTTTCGTCTTCAGGTCGCTTTCGTAGTCTTGCATTTTACAATAAAGGTCACATTCATCCTCTTCTGAATTATTGCTCTTTGCTGTTATTAAGGTACTACGCGTAATCTCAACCTTTTTATAGTCTCACCAGCGTCTTGCAGCTTTCGAGATTTTGTATAGCGGCGTACTGATTTACGTAGTTCAGAGGTATTTTGAATTACCTTTATATGTTGCTGCATGTTGATTCCTGAGCTCTTTGAATATTAATGACTCTTCTTGTGGTTATTGTATGTTTGCAATTTCGGCCTGATAATTAAGCAATTTCGAATTAGTAATTTACTTATTTTTCATTGCAGTTAGCATCAAGTACAAACGAATGGTAAATTGGCGCAATTTACGGCGGCAAACACATAGTAATACAGGCTCCCATGCATTCTGGATCTGAATGTTGTAATTATAACAAGAGCTCCAGCATCGTCCCTCTCGCTATAGTGGATAGCAACTGCAGTTTTATATTTGCTGATATCAGAACTCAAGGTAGAATAAGTGATGTTGGAGTGTTTTGAAAGAGTGTATTATGGGAAAGAATATGCTTTAGTTTTTTAATTTCACCTTTGCAAGCTTCAGATATAAATGTTTCTCGGGGATGGGGCTTTGGCACATAGTACACAGATTAAGAAACCATATCCAGGGAATCACGACATAAATTCACCAAAACATATTTTTAATCAGAAGCTGTCAAGTTCACGTGTGGTGGTAGAAAACGTCTTTGGCATCTTAGCCTCAAGATTCAGAATTTTAGAAAACTATTATAGCTCAGTTATGGTTTTGATCAAAACGTGCCTACTGCTGCATAATTTTCTTAGAAGAACTAATACATCGTCGCAATGTGGTGTGTTTGCTGTTCGCTGTTAATACATTTTGTGAAAAATAACTCCTGAGACTTACGAGATACGCATTCCTGGATATTCTGATAATACTCACCACCTTATACTTAACCTGTAACGACCAACACCGTATGTGACACGTGGTGGAGGCCCTATATGTGACAAGTGGTGGAGATCGCTCTTAATAGTAGCTCGCAAGCCAAAGTTTAATGCTACTCATGATCATAGAAATATTGATTTCTGACATTTTATATTGCTTTTAATACTAATACGTCATATATTTTAATAAGAGTTTGAAGCACTATGAACTATTTAATTTAATGAAACTTGCAAATTTTCAAGAGATTCTGCTAAGTACGCCGTGTCGTCAACATAACTTAAACGTCTCTATGTTTTTCTGATTATATTTTATCTATCTCACACCCCTTTCTATTCGAATTTGTTTAGTTTTGTTTTGATCTATTCATGGTAATAATAGAGTATTGACAAAATTCTAAAGATATCTCTGCGGTCTAGCGTTTTCTATTTGCTCGAATATATAGTCAAGTCTTACCTTACCAAATTTCTTATTGTAGCCTATTAAGCACGCATCAATTTCTTGGTTTACGTCCAGGTATTTTCATGATATTATATTGAAAACAAAGTATATAAAACACTGATTCTAAATTGATTGTCACTTATGCCTTGTTCAAATGTTTTATATAATATCTTATGCATGATTTTAACCATTCCCAAGCCCCAAGCTTTCATTAGTGACTATTCATGCACTAAAATTTATAACCGATATAGTTGTTCCGAAGTAATAGAATAAAAAGTGCTTTCTGGACGGCATCTTCAAAGGGTTCTAGCACCCTTAAAAAGCGTTTGCGGCCCCACGTGCATATGGAATTTTATTAATATTTTCTCATGCAGAATCACCCTCTGTAATTTGGCGATGCTATTTTCGGACACCCTGTTTATTTTTTCATCATGCATATTATGCGGTAATTATCGCAATTGCTCGTATATATATTTTCTTTGCTTAGGAAGAATCACAAAAGTTGATAACAGCCATTCGTGAGCTATTATTTCAAATTCAAATTATTTATTTGGTTTCGAACACTACAATTAATAATAGATAGAAACATGTCAACATAATAACAGATAGTGACCTAACCTAAGTAAATATACATTTCGTAGGGATAAACATGATTTATGTACCTATATCTGAAACTTTGAAGGATTTGTTTAGTTCAACATAAATATTTGGATTATTGGTTGGTTAGAGATATTGTCCACTATCAGTTGTACTGATTTTTTTTTATTTAGAAGGCCTCCTACAACGTTTTAGACTAGCAGAAACATAAACATGTTCAAAATAAAGTGATTAATGGCACCATCATGGTCCTCCATATATGCTTTGTGTTTTGTTTTTTTAGATATTGTTCCTATCGGGGCTACTAGGTTTAAAAGATCTCATAATATATCATATAAGCCATTATTAATCTCAAAATTTATATCAACATGACACTGTATCCCACTAAACTTTCCATAAAAATATCCACGCTGAAAATGTGTAAATGTTTTATTTTAAAAAAACAAAACTCGGGAGGGAAATAATACCGTTCAGTTGTTCTTCAGGCAAGCACGAATTACAAAATATAATTCATTAAAGTTTATACGAGTATATATTAAAATAATTATTTTTATGTGCTATAGTTGAATTGTTACCTGTATTTGAATAAATTCGGAATAGAGATGCGTGAATGCTTTATAAACTACATTTGAATCTATGTACGAAAGGAGAAAGAACCATTGGTTTAATTAACCGAATACGAAATATGCTCTAAAAATAAAAGTATGTAGTTTTAGATTACAAGAGTAAGTTAATTTATAATTAACCTAATTATGGGCCTAAAATAAACAACTGGTTCAGCCGTTTTGAACTAGAATTTTGAGAAGTCTGGAAAATTTTTGGGATATTCGAGAATTATTTGTCTTCAGGAAGTGTGATTTACCACATATTTTTTTTGAGGTATACGCATCTCATGCAATGTGGGAGTAGTGTACGAGCTCTAGCTCGTAAAGCTACATCCTCCCTTTGTAGTCTTTGAATAATCTCCATTGAATTTATACGAACACTCCTAATGTACGGAACTTCTTTTTGTTAAAATTGACTAATTCGTTCTAATGCAGGCTTTAATTTCATTCATTCATTGCTGCCGCTTTTCACTTAGAAAACTGCCTTTAACTCTGTATGTTCTACTCTCATAGTTATAATGGAATTACGTCAGAGAAATCCATTTAGTGTTTCCGTACGGTTTTTCTATTAGGTATTTCGGGGAACTTGCATAAAAATTAAATTTGATAAATATTACTCATAAACATAAGTTAATACTATTAAAAGAATCACAGCTCACAAAAAACAAATTTTTTATTTTTGTATAATAAATATAAGCAATTAAAAAAACATAATTCAAATTATTCTTATAACGCGCCGTCCTTGGCTGGGACCGGTTGTGACGTCAAGTAGCTCGTTTGTCGTCGCGCCTGACGGACGGCAGAGCAGGGAACGTCTTAGCTTCCATTATTATTATTAATATTAAAGCACAGATTAAAGTACAAATCAACACGAATTATAACAAACACCCTGGCAATTCAACGACAAGCAGTAATAAACGTAAATATTTTAATACTTGTGGCTGCCGATGCCATACTGCCTTCACTGACATTTTAAGATAATATGACAATGACTGGTTTCCGATCGAACGAGCGGTGTGACGTCACGTGTCGTTTAAAATGAGTAGCTTGCGGTCACAACTTTAATTGATTATTGCAAATTAAATATTGCGATTTGAGGGCTGATATTGGGTGTGTGCTGTCTCTATAGGTAGGCAAATATATTAAAGATATAAAAAAATTATGTTCAAGTTCCCTATTGGGACACACTTTCGTTCTAATTTAGTGTTTTGCTTATAAAATATTTCAGGAAAGAAAATCTCCTGGTTAGGGATTGTATGAGAAAAGGAAGAAAACACAATAGTCAGTTTACTTGCATACCTAGTACATTGAGCAAAATTAATCCTTTCAACATTCGACATAAATTGAATTGACATTTTCCAGAGAAATGAGATTCTCTTCCTCATTTATTCACTGTGTTGGAACTAGAAAGTGCAAACAAATATCAATAAGACTGGGTTATTTTATATTTAGAACGTAGAGTTCAATTCTTAGAGATATTTTCAAAAAAATTATTAATGTTTTATGCTGAACAGAGTGCATATCAACGTATTAAAAAAAATAAACAGAAAAACTGTTCAATTTACATTATATTTATTTGTTCCAGGACAAATATTTCCACAACACTCTAACTATATTAGATATTAAATCTGAAGTGGCCAGTATGTCTTTTAATCGATATTGATAAAATACATCAGGTATCCAATATACAATATTAACCAAGTTAGTCGGCTAGTCCCTCAGAAAAACCTCATTCTATTGAAATCATGAATATAAATTTAATAATGGGAAACCATTCAATTCCACCTCGTCATTAAGTAAAATATTATCTCTCATTAGGTCTCTAAGAAATCCACCCAATTAGATTATTCATTTTTAATTTCAACATATGAAAATATTAATAATCAGTAAGTGATTTTCTTTCAATAAATAATAATTAGAATGGTTAGAATCTTCTCTATTTATGTTTGGTCTTCTTATAAGTGCTCTATCTGTCTGTCCTATATATTATGTTATATCGCAATTTAAGACTTTCAGTCACCAAAGTCATCCAACAGAAAATTCAAATCATGAATAATTAAAGAATCTCATTGACAAAGGAAATTAACTGCAGAGAATATAATTTTGTGTGGAAACTAGTATTTATTGTCATTTCTAGGATACATTTTGTGATATATTTTAATTAGCATATGAATTATGACATGCCCATTTCGATGAACATTATGACATTGAGAAATAAATGAAGAGATTGAACTGAAAATCCTAGTTCGCTTTTGAATTGGAATCTGACCGTTTTCTATAAGGTTAAGCAATCTAGCAGAAAGTTTGTCTAGGCCTGCGGCCTCTCTAATTGTCCTCATTGCGTCATCTTTTCGTGAGCATGCAATATTGTTTTTATTTATTTCATCCTTATAGATTTCCTTCTTTTTTATAATGTTCCGCACAAACAAAAAAGAAAATCCTATGCCACTCAACGAGCGGTGCGTGTGCGGAGAATATGGTGGATGTTAAACTTGAAGCACTATAGGTTGTAATTTTCGGGAAAGACATTACCTGGAAGTCCATTCCAGAGCGAGGCAGACCTGCTGTTAAAGGGATCTCGCAACAGAGACGTCCTAGGTGTTCGCAATTGAATCGTATGTTGATGAGCAGCTTGTGTCTGACGGGTGTTTCTGTTTGGCACAACTCTGGGTGGAATCATAAGTGCCAGCTCATTCGAACACCTTCCGTAATATTATCGATAGTAAAGTGATAGGTCCGCCACTTTTTTTCAATGTTCAAGGCTATCAAGGTCTTTAGTTAACTCTGGGTCATCCACAAGACGGACTGCTCTCTTCTGTATGGAGTCCAATATCTTAAGCGAGTGTTTGGGTGCCGTGCTTCACACATGGGAACAGTATTTTAAAGATGGGCCTTATCTAGTCCTTATAAAACAGTAAGGGCTGATGAGGTGTATACAACTTTTTTGCTATATAGGGTGTTCCTAGATTTTGTGTTGCTGTCTTGGCGATTTTATTGACCTGATTACGCCAGAACATTTTGTTTTCTACTTTGATGTCGAGCAAGCTTATTGATGAGGCCAGAGTCAGTGCTGTTTGTCTTGTCATTGGTAAGTCAGGCCCTGCGGTGTTTGTATTTTGAGAAGGCAGCTGCTTAAGTCTTTCCTGCGTTAAACTGAACATTATTTTCCTCACCCCATTCCACGATGGTGTTCATGTCCTCATTGATGGCAGTAATCTGATTTTCTCGCTCGCGTTGGGAACGAGCAGCGGTCATTGGAGTCCTCGACATGAATAAGAATATAAGAGTGCTGTCGTCTGCAAAGCTGTAAATATAATTATTTGTCCTGTCTGAGAGATCATTGATATAGAGCCGGAACAGTGTGGGAGATAATATACATCCTTAAGGAACTCCGGCATTGAATTTAAATTCCTCCGAGAGATGCCCATCAATACCAACTCTGATGCTTCGATCCCTTAAGAAATTGGAAAACCATAGAAGCAGTGCTGGTGGTAGTATGTATGCTGTCAATTTGCTTAACATTCCGTCATGCTACACTCTATCAAATGTTTTGGATATGTCGAGAGCCACTGCATGAGATTCGTCGTAGCTCTCGATGGCTTTGATCCACAGGTAGGTCACGTAATTCAGAAGATCTCCCGTTGATCTGTGCTTGCGGAAGCCATACTGGCGATCGCTTATAATGTTTGCCGATTCTAGATATTCGTTGATCAGTTTCCCATGATGGGAACTATGGCAATTGGACGGTAGTTATTTTGAATAGTTTTTTACCTTTCTTCGGGATTGGTTGCATTACCTTTCTTCGGGATCGGTTGCACTTGAGCGCATTTCCAGCTAGAAGGAAAGGATGCAGTTCTGTATGATAGCGAGAAAAGCCTACATGGTGGAGTTGTTAGTTCAGCAGCATATTTCTTAAGCACTATTGGTGGAACGCCATCCTGTCCTGTCTTGTTTGTGTCTAGGCTTTTGAGTATTCGATTCACTTCGCGTTGGCGAAATAACAGACTTGGCATTGCGGAATTCACTCTCGGGATAGTTAAGAGAATCTTTCCTTGATGATCTATCTTAGAATTTGATGCAAATATTTCGGCAAGAATCTTCGCTTTTTCTTTTGCCGTTTCCGCTATTGAGCCATGATCTCTGGTCAGTGTTGGGATTCACGTCTTTGAGAAACCATGATTGATAGCTTTGGCAACTGACCAAAAGGGTCTTGATCCGTCAGGACAGTTGAGAAGCTTGTTCTTGATCTGCTCGTTATATCCCTCCCTGCTCTCGTCAATGATCGGTTTACACTGATTTCTAGTGGTGATGAATATATTTCGGTTTTCGGCTGTCAGATGAGCCATTTGCGATAGGCGGCATTCCTAGCAATGAGTGTCCTTGAACAGTTTTTCCCAAACCCTGCAGTATCGGTTTAATATCATGAAAATTAATAAATTTGGCGGTATTTTAGTCTATTCCTTACTGTTTGAGATAAGTTTCATACAAGAGGGGATGAAAGCTTCCATTCGAGCTAGTATAATTTGAGTTATCTCATCAGCACATTCAGGTGTGTTTTGATTCCTAAAGCAGACATCTTTCCAAGGAAAAGAAAGATAAAACTCGCGAAGATCACGCCACTTTGCAGATTTGTAGTGCCACACATATTCATCCTATATTTTATATTTTCTCGTGTATCTGTTATCGGCCTACTGTTCCGTCAACCAGATTATTGTCTTTGCTTTTCTTTTGTGTACATGTAAATTTTTCAATTTGTATGTGAATACTGCTTATGCCTTGCTTCTAATTATTTGAACTCTTTGCAATTTTCTGTACTACTTTAACTTTTTTCCTTATTTCTGTTTATATTTATCACTGTTTTGTCAAGAGAAGAACATTATAGTAAGTAAGATCTATTGGCTTCCGAATCGAAAGTTATTACACATGAGAATCTCCACATGGCAATGATAAATACTTTTTATTATCAGAAATAGTATAGTTTTTTCTTGATGATGTAACAAGAAATAAGATAGATTATATTATCATAATGGAGCGATACAGAAATTCAGTTATATCAATTACAGCCGGGTAGCAGATTTTAATCCGAACCATGTTCCAATAATTATTGCTAATGTACACATTAATCTAGAAGGCCGATAAAAGAGGCAATATTGATATCAGTAGAGTGCAAAATTCATAGATTTCTCGAAGGCGGGAACCATATATCCCAAAACAAAGATTAAGAAAACTTTTAATAGGCTCATTTGAAAAAAACAATCAAATTTCTATAACCTATCCAAAATACTTCATACAAATAAGCCATATTCAAAATTTTAAATCTATCCGCAAATATGACCGTGCTTAGAATATTGCTCACACCTTCACCAAAGCAGACCCCAAAGCTGCTGGATCCAATTCAGAAGAGAGCTGTGTGCCTCGTCGGCGACCCCAAGTTGACCCGGAACCTGGATAGTCTGGAACATCGCATACGTATGGTCGAGATGTCCCTGTTTTACAGATACTCTCACGGCAGATGTTCCCAGGATTTGGTTCGCCTCATTCCGCCCCTGACAACACCTGTCAGACAATCACGACAGCGCACCAGTTCGTCATACAACTGGAATCACCTAGAACATCGCTTTACAAGAACTCCTTTGTCTGGCGCACTGCATCGCTGTGGAACTCACTCCCAGGACATCTGTTTCCCCATAATTACAACCTGCAACTACTCAAAGCCAAAGGATCTCCCTTTAGTGTGTGTGTGACACTGCCATAAATAGAAAAAAAAATCGATAGGGTTTCATCACGGCACAATATTTTTCTTTGATATACCTTGTTGAGATCTTCTACCCGACCTATTGGTCAGCCTCAGGTTGTTACCTTTTACTGTTTTGATTGTTTGGTGGCATGGTTTTCTTCCCTAACTGCGATTTTTTACTGCTTCATCGCAAGTGAGCTGCTTTTTATTCTTTATGTTTGTCGTCATTTTGCGGGAATTCAATTCTGCGTGAATAATTTCTGATTTTTTTTCAAATTTGTATTACAGATGTTATGTCTTGTCCATCCTAGAAGACAGCTAGCTGATTGAGATTTATTGAAAAGTTTAACTTTTCTTCTTTGAACTCACGGCAAGATTATTTTCTCGAATATCTCTCCTTAAAGTACTTAACATTCTTACTGATATTTTACCTGGAATATTTTTTTGTTTTCTTTACATATTATTATTGTGTCATTATGTAATTAATAATGTAATTCGTAATATCGTAATGTTTCGAAATGATATTGAACGAGTTAGGTAAATCAACAAATTAATTTTTTTTATTAGTTTAAAATTTGTACTTTTGTTAAGAAATATCTTTTTTGGAACATGTCTTTTAGCCGGGGGTTTTACACCTGTAATAGTTATATCATAATAAATAATACATAATTAAAAAAGTTTGTCATAGGAGCAAATAATCGAAAAGTTAGGCATTGAGTGCGGTACGATTTTTTGAACCATCCATTGGCACAATGAAAATGGGTCCATGGAAACTAGATTTGCAACGTTAACAAATAAAAATCAAGATATGTACAGGTTTTCTGCTTTTTGTTGTTAAAAGCAGACACAGAAAAATGTAGTTTTCGCTACATGATGCTACTTTTGTGAAACGAAAAAATTGTGAGATATGATGCCAACATATGAGTTTTTAAACGGAACTCCTTGAATATTCTTTCATAGTTCGTTCGGAACCGTCATCTGCTTTTCAAGAACATATAATATGCTATAGTTATTCTATATTTATTTATATTTGCAATTCCTACTTTTCTAATAGCATAAAGCACAACTGGTCAAAAAGCGCATATTTTCAAAAATGAAGGATGTTATGGAAAATCTGCTTGCAGTATCCTTCTATCCACAAAAAAGCACCATATAGCGAATATCGCATTTCTATATCTGTATTAATCAGCCAGGAACCTCCCAATTACAGCGAAAGCCCGACATCCAAAGCATAGCGCAAATGATTAGGAGAAACCTGTTGGTAACGGTCAGCAATCTTCCAAGTCAGTATCCGGCTACAACATATTTTAAACTCAAATATTAGAAAATGAGCCATTTGGAGTGATTTGAAGGCTAGAAGAGTGTTAAGAGTGCCCAGGTTGTATTCATCAAAGACTACAAATGAAGTGAAAGATCAGTTAGCAGTACCATTTTTAGCTAGTTGTCTCTGTGGAAACAAAACAGAATTTCTTCACAAATAGCTAACACATCCAATCTGTACACTGCTGTAGGAATTAAATTTTACTCCGAAAATTACATTGCTATTTTTTTGGGACCTCCGTTAATAATGAAATAAAAATCGTTAGCCAAATCGTATTATTTTTATCCAGGATATGACGAGCACGATTTCGGGATTAAAATTGTGTTTTTGTTACATTTCGAAAATACAGATACGACGGCAAATTGAACCAAACGATAAAAAAAGCCGTTATTAGTAGTGAGCCCTTATAATGCGGCAGGATGTTAATTAACGGAGATGCAAAATCAAAATCTACTTAATAGGATTAAGCTATATGTTCGTAATATTACATTAGCATCTATTTAAACGGTGAACTAAATACAACTTTAAATGCGAATTAATAGGTAAAACTCTCAATAAAGGAAAATATACATAGGCACAAATAACTCGAAGGCTCCATGAAGTTCGCTGTAAAAAAGGCACCCGATACCAGTCAACAATAGCATATTACATAAAGAATGTTGAAAGTAGTAACAGCACAAGGCGTCTTTGGCGCAAAAATCCTCCGAGGTTAAAAACGTACTTTCAGACGCACAGAAAGGACTCTTGAGATTTTTAAGAAAATTATTATTATTATTGTCACGATTGGTATTTTTTATCGGTGACGACACGCCTTACTTAGCGTGTAGGAGAGTAACTCAGATTTAGGAACGCACTACGTCAAGTTGAGAAGAGATAATAAAGGAGACACATCGATAAAAACAATAACAAGTTTATTTACAAACAAACTTAACAACGGTTAGATTGTATACTAATAAGGGCGTGTTTAAGATTATAGATGAATTAAGAGTTTACACTATACCCAATTAATAT